>PVKN010003206.1:0-38337 GCA_004027915.1 Capromys pilorides | reverse complement strand
AAAAAAAAAAACAGAAAAACCAAAAAACAAACAAAACCCACAACAACAAAAAAACTGTACAACTCTCAGTGTTTCTTGGGGCCCGGAGTTCCTTATAAGTTCAGAGTACTGCATTTCCCATAGTGGCCATTGAGAAAAGTTTAGGACCATTCTGGGAGGAGCCTGTTAGTTCCAGGCCAGGGAGATGTTTCCCAGGATGTTGTCCTGGGCCCCTTAACTTTCCTTGCCCTCCCTTGGCCACTAGGGCTTACAGTGTCCACTGTGGAAGAGGAGCGGACTCTGAACCCTCGGCTCACGCTCAGCTGTGAGGAATTTGTCAAGGTGATGGACAACCTGAACTTGCCCAAACCTGAGCAAATAGGTGAGTACCTGGGAAACCCAACTCCTTGATCTCAAGAGAACAGGGCTGGGCCTGGACCCTGGGTCTGAGGGAAGAGACTGGGCCTGGACCTCAGATCTGAGGGAGGAGATTGGGCCTGGACCCTGGGCCTGAGGGAGGAGGCTGAGCTTGAGAGAAGATGGGCTCAGGACCAGAGCTGTAACTCCACAGAGAAGAGCTTTTCTTGATCCTGGGTCCTCATTGGGTCAGGGATCTGCCAGGCCCTTCGTTCCAGGCATTGTTTGTTTTTCCTTTCAGATGTTGCTGTTCCAGCCAACATGCAATGTGGGGTGCAGACCCCGCCTTCCTGACCTGTCCTGTCAGGTGATCATTTCCGTTGTGAAGAATGCACTGGGTGGGGTGAAGGGGGAACTGTCATCACTGTACCTCCCTCCCTTCCAGGCCCACCAGCCACCAGCTCCTCACACTTCTTAAATAAAGTATTATTATATTTTTTTGTCTGTGAGTTTGACTTCTGTTTTCTGGAGAGAACCTTGGGGGCTGCAGTGCTCAGGCTCAGCTCTGGTGCTTTGGAGAGGCTGGGATGCAGGGGCCGGATGTGGGCCCAAGGGGCTGACCTGGCTGAGATCCTAACTCACCAGGTAGAAACAACCATAGAATTCAGGGCAGGTGTTCTTATGACCTCAGCTGGAACCCTGTCTTGCCTTTGAGCCACGTGGAGGCCTAGAGTGAGTTACCGCCCCAGTCCTCAACTTCCTGATCTGTAAAATGGGGGTAATAGTAATAACATCCTGCGATGATCTGATAAGTCCATGAATGTGCATGCTGGGCCCCCTGGCTACTGATCCTATCAGAGCTTGCTATTATACTGCTATCATCTGGAACATCTCTCAGGCACTTCCTGGCTTGCTGTGACAGTTCGCTTAATGGTTAATCACATGGATTTTGAGAGCAGGATGTTGGTGGTACGCTTATAATGTGTAGATCTGGGGTACATCTGTACCTCCAGTCTCTGTTCCTGAGGTATAAAGTGGAGACTGCAGTGCTTTTGGGTGGTCTGCTGTGATGATGGGACTAACACGTGCCATGTGGCACTGGAAGGGGACTCTAGGGGAGCTCTGCCTCAGCCTTTAAAAACATTTTTTTTTTTTAGTTTGAGACCAGGCCTTGCTAAGCCGCTGAATTGCCCAGACTGCTCAAACTTGGCATCCTCCAGCCTCAGCCTCCAAAAGGGCTGGGATGACAGGTGTACGCCACCCGTGCCGGCGCTTCTTTTTTGTTTGGAGAGAGGGTCTGGCTAAATTGCTCAAGCTGGAACGGAATCTCCAGCCCTTCAGCTTGGGCCTCGGCCTCGGTCTCCCTGGTGCTGGGATTGCAGGTGTGCACCACTTCGCGGGCTTTGTACAGCACTCACGTCTAACAACCCTGTTCCACACACGGGTTGTCTTCCTGTTTGTGCCAGAGAGGAAAGGATCTGACTGAGAGCTCTGTCCTCTGGCCTCCACCCCATGACGGTGTGTGTGTGGGGTACACTTCCCTCTGTTTCTGGGCTGGTCACTGACTCAGCTGGGGGCCCCCCTGCCCCTGTCCAGCTCCCTAAACCGGTCGGGGCCCTTCCAAAGGGATTATTAGAAGGGAGAGGCCCCCATCTCCATTCCTATCTAACTTTGAGGACTCAGATCTAGGCATCAGGGAGGCTGGCGTGCAGAGATGGCCAAGCGCTTAGCCCTCACGGGGACAGGGGTGGATCCGCTGGCAGCCGAGTGGGAGGTCGCGACGCTGGGTCCTCTGAGGGTGGAGCCTGTGGGGCCGAGAGGGCCCAGTGCCACGGGCGGGGCCAGCTGGTTGTTCCCTGCTCCCGTGAGAGCTGTCGGACCTGTTGTCCCCCCTGCACTTCCGGGCTGCTGGGGAGGGGGACGGGCGGCTCCTCTCCTCCCTCTTCCTCAGCCACCTGTCTCATAGCAGAAGCAGCAGTGCCCGAGGCGCCCAGCGGAGCTGGTGAGCGGGGGCTGCGGGAGGAGGGGGCCGTAAACTCGGCCTCGGGGTGGCGGGGGCGGAGGGAGCTGGAGCTGGGAATCCTGTTCCTGGGAGAGACAGACTCAGGCTCAGGCTTGTCCTGAGAGCAGGGGACTGGGAGCCCCAATTCCTGGGGTGAGGTGGTTGTAGGTGGGGCCAAGACTGAGGGGCTCCAGGGAGTAAGAGGGGGTGAGTCCGGAGGACAAGGGGTGGCGCTTGGGGAGCCAGGGAGATCTCGGGGTTTGTCTGAGGGGAGCGAGGACATTTGCGGAACAGGGAGGCCCCAAGTCGGAGAGCCGGGGAGGGTGAGTGCGAGGACCCCGACGCCAAATTCCAGTCCCGCCTCCGGGGGCTGGGAACCCCAACTTTGCCCCAACTCCATGCCCCGCCCCAGGAAACTTCAGGCCGCGCCCCCGAAATGCTCCGCGCCAGCCTTTGAACTCCGAAGCCCGGCCTCCAGAGTGTGGGGGACTCTGGAGAGAAAAAAGAAACGCCCCACGCCTCCGGGCCACGCCCCCGAGTTCCCAACCACGCCCACCCGCAGCAGCCCGCAGCGATCATGGGGACTCCAAGCAGCCCAGACGAAGATTCTCCGTCGCCCTGGGTTCCAGGATGCGAGCCAGAGGTTCAACCCCAAGGGGCTGTCCAGCCTCAGGGGCGCCCCGAGAAGCCCCTTGAGCGAGAGGCTCCTGAGGCTCCTGAAGAGCTTCCGAGCGGCCGAGGAGCTGAGCAGCTGCAGGCTGAGGAAGAGGAAGAAGGAGGAGAGGGCAGCAGCACCGAGAGCACTCGCGAGGAGGTGAGGGTCCGGGGGCGACAGGCACGGGAGACCCTAGACGGATCGGGGCTCGTACAGCTGGCCAGCCTGAGAGACAGGCAGAGACCGGCGACAGGGAGAGACTGAGAGGGACGGAAACAGCAACCTGGCAGAGGCTGGGGGGCTCAGAGAGACAAGGCAGCCTCAAAGGGTGGCAGGACATGGAATTACGGATGGTGACCAGACAGGAGATACTCAGAGGCCAGAGACCTGGAGACGGAGACCCGGAAGAGACAAAGAGAGGAGAGGGTAGAGAGATGGGGCTACAGGCAAACTCAAAAACAAAGAACAGAGGCACTCAGAAAAACAGAAATAGCGACGCAGAAAAAGGGAAAAGAAAAAAAAAAAAAGAACAGAAAAAAGAAACAGGGATGCAGAATTTTTTTCTTTTTTTGAGGCAGAGTCTCACTATGTATTTCAGGCTGGCCTTGAAATTCTGTAGCCCAGGCTGGTCTCAAACTCAAGGGATCCTCCTGCCTCAGCCTCCAGGATTCGGGTCGGAACCAGCATACCCGGCTGAGATATAGAAATTCTCATACTGCCAGGGAGAAAGCGACCTAGAGAATTGGTGAAATGAGATTAAAGACAGAAAACTGAATATAAAGGGCAGAGATATTCAGGGAAACAGTAGGGACACCGGAAAACAGAAAGAGGGACCTAAATTTTGAGAATACTGCAAAGAGAACGAGCGATTCAGAGGAAGGGACAGAAGCCCTGAGAAACTGGAGAAGAGAATGAAAAGACCTGAGTGGCAGGAGGGACAGAGATCCAGGGACTGCGCAAAGGCGATGCGGAGAAAATGAGAGTGGGACAGTTCCAGTGGTCAGCGGGCCGCACCCTGCCCCGACCTTAAATACGGATTCTGGGCCTATTGGTGAGGTTGGGCCCATTCGGTTCCCTCTGAGGTGTGAGGGATAGGGACCAGATTTCTTTAGTGTCTTGGGGGAGCCACTCGACCTCTTAATTTCAGCCCGAGGCTCCGCCCCCGGCGCCGATGTCGGCCACGCCCCCCGCTCCCGTCCCTGCGGGGAAAGGGATGCGAGAGGCGGCGCAGCGGCTGCGAGGGCTGCAGCTGGAGGCGCTGACGCGCGTGGCCCTGATGGAGCAGCGCGTGAAGGAGCTGCAGCGCCAGAGGAAGGAGCTGAAGATCGAGGTGAGGCTGTGGGCCCCTCGGGAAGTGACCCCACTCCATGCAAGTCTGTGCTCCCTCACACTGCCGGAGTTCAGACCCCGGGGCCCTAGGCCTCGGGACTCCACCGCTTGCTCTCTCTGGGCAGGTGGAGGTGGAGGTGGCCCTGCGGCAGGCCGAGCTAGCTGGGGAGCGAGTGGCGGCCCGGCGGGAGGAGGAACAGCTCCGGGAGCTACTGGGACGGCGGACGGATGCTGAGAAGGGCCGTGAGCAGCGGGAGCAGGTTGTTCTTGACCTTGCCTTGCAGCGGGCGGGACCAGCATTCTGGGTCGTGCTCTGGGAGACTGGTGCCGGGGTTGCCCGAGTGGGGGCGCTCGTGCTGTGGAGCGGTGAGAGCTACCTCGCTATTATTTGTCGCTGTATGTTATTTGGCCATACTTAAGCTTGTACCACTTATAAATATAGATAGGTAGATACATAGATAGATAGATAAATAGAGAGAGAGAGAGGAGAGAGAGAGAGAGAGAGAGAGAGAGAGAGAGACAAAGAGACAAAGAGACAAAGAGAGACAGAGAGACAGAGAGACTCGAGATTGAATCCAAGGAGTGTGGAGCTACATCCCCAGCCTTTTTTCTTTTACATTTTGAGACAGGGCCTAAGTGTGCCTCGACATCCTTCTGCCTCAGCCTCCCAGATAGAGATTACAGGCGTGTGCTGCCGCATCCGTCATTATTTCTCTTAAGAATCCATCAGTTCTAAGCAGTTTCTTGCTTCTAGTCCATTTTCATGTTTCCCTGATTGTCTCAAAAGTGCCTTTAGCAGGTGGCTTGTTTGAATCAGGTAGTAGAAATCCTGGAGTCGTGCTTGGTCAGTGTCCCTACATGTCTGCTTGTCTGTCTCTGGTAGTTTTCACCCACTGTGTCTGCTCCATACTATTGGTATACATTTTTTTGGGGTGGGGGGAACTGGGAATTGAACTCAGGTCCTTGTGTTTGCCAGGAAAATGCTTATTCTGCTGAGCTATCTGCCCTGCTCCTGCTCCATACTATTGGTTGGAGAAATTGCCTGGCTGTGGTCACCAGCAGCGGCCTCTGTTTCTACGAGCCGGAGGCTCTTTGGCTGCTGAGGCTGAATCTGATATGCTTAGCCCTTTCCCAGAGAGTCCAGGAACCTCCTCTCTGGATGTGCAGGCTGCCCACATCTCCTCTTAAGAGCCTGGATCTAAAGATTTTAACATCTACCCTTGAGTGTTGCCTGGAGGTTATCATTATAGGTTGGAGAATGGTGACTTTGTAATGCGATCAGTCTTTCCCTTGGCAAGCATCTCGGCTCTGGAGTTTCCTGGAGCTGGTCCTAAGCTCTCAGTTACGGCAAGCCTGAGCTCTGTATGCTCCACTTTCCTCTGGTTCTGGCTCCGAGTTGTTCCTTCTTCCCTTCCACCGAGAAATCTGTGCACCCAGCCTTCTCTGATTTCTAAGGTTTATCTTAAAGAACCCCCACATCCAGGAAGCCTTGGATCACTCCAGCAGAAATTATTCCCTGCTGCAGGCTCCTGCTTCTCTGTGTTTTGAGGTAGTGATTGTCCTGGTTATTAACTGGCCGCGTGCCTCCTGTGTGCTGAATGGGGTCTGCATCTGAGACACTTTAGGGAACTCCGTATCACACAGCGTGTCACGGAGCATGTTAATTTAGCATTAACATTGCACTCATTGCTTTTTTTCTTTTTCTTTTTTTGAGACAAAGTTTGACTATATGGTACATGCTGGCCTTCAACCCGCTCTGTAGCCCAGGCAGGCCTCAGCCTCCTGAGTGCTGGAACTAGAGGCATGCGCCGCCATGCCTGGCTTCTTTCACTCAGTTCTTGAAAGCCTGTTTACTTGGTGTCTGCTCCAGACTTGGTCTGTACACGAGGGAATCAGGTAGCTGGGGTCCCTGCCTTCCACGAGCTGATGCTCAGTGCTGGCCCAGCTCTTCAGGCAGAGCTTAGGCTGAAGCTGAGAACCTGTCTGTTGTTGCAGGAGCAGCGGCGACTGTGCCAAGAGCGGAAACGGGTGGAAAGTCTTCGCCAGAGACTCAGAGAGGCCCAGGCACAGCTCAGCTCGCAGCCAGAGGACCAGCACGAGCGCCTTCTGCAGCAGGTGCAGGAGGTGAGTGTTCTCGGCATCTCCTCAGCCATCAGGTGTCCAGGTCCCCTGCCCACCTCTCTCAGACCAGAGCATTCTGGCTGCAGGCTTCTGCTTCCCTGGGTCCTTCCCCCCTGCCCCCCAATAGCTAAGAGAACAACTGGAGGTGGCCCAGCGGGCCTACGAGGACCTGGAATTCCAGCAGCTGGAGCGGGAGAGCCGGCAGGAGGAGGAGGATCTGGAGAGCCCTGGGGCACAGGCGCCAGACCCCAGGGTCCAGGAGCTTCAGGCCAGTGTGGCCCAGCACAAGGTGAGCCTTGGCGCATTCGCCTCGACTCTGTCCTGCTCTTGTTGGCACTTGGCGAATGTGAACTGTGTGCCTGCCACGGCTATAACCACTTTGAGTATTCACTTCTTAAATCCTCATAGCAGACCTAGGGGGCAAGGCCTGTTCTTTGGTTCCCGGGTCATAAATGAAGGAACAGTTGGGCATGGTGGCACACATCTGTAATTGCAGCACTCTGGGAGGCTGAGACAGGAGGATTCCAAGTTGGAGCCTAGTCCAGGCAACTGAGTGACATAGTGAGACCTTGTTGTAAGCAAAAGGCAGAAGGTGCTGAACTTGGCACTCAGAAGCTCTCGGTTTAGTCCCCAGGAGCACGATAAATGAATAGTTAGGGAGCTATGTATGGGTCACTCACACACTCTTTCCCAAGGTCACTTAGTTCCAACAGGGTAGAGCTAAAACACAGGTATTCCTCATTGAATGACTGTTTAGACTTACGCCCATGGCTCAGGCTGATGACCTGCCTTTTTTGTCTTTGTACACTTCTGTATGTCTTGTTTATACAGCTTCAGTCTATTTTTCTGGTATAGTATACAGTGCACCTTGACTGTATTGTATTTGCATACAATACAGTCATTTTTTGCAGCATGTACTGAACAGTATAGTATTGTAGTGTTATGTATTTTTATGCATTATAGTACTGTCTATAAGAGTTATGTGCATAAGAACCAAGTCATCAAGTTGGAGTTTCCTTTGACTGTCTTTGTTCTAATATCGCGTGATCTAGTTGTAGGATCAGAGATTGGTCATTAAGTGAGGAATAGCTGATGAACCTCCTTAGCCTTCCCCGCCTCACTCGGTGTCTTCCAAGCCTTTACCCCAAACAGATGTAACCGCTAGTGCTTCATTTATGCCTCCCTTCCAAAGCCCTGACAAGTTCTGTGTGAAAAGAGGGAGGGCGGTTTATCATACTCGCAGTATTTTGCCCTTTGGGGTTGGAAAACTCCTTTCTTCATTTCTACCTCCAGATTTTTTTCCTAGCCCTTTCTGTGTCTCAGGTGGCTTCTGTCTGATTCTGTTTTGTCTCCTTTCTCTGCAGTTTGCCTCCGTCTCTGGGTTCAGGTCTGTCCTGGTTGCTGTTCTCAGCCCGCTCTGTTTTGTCTCCTTGGTGGTCCCTTTCTCTCTGTTCCTGATGACTCTCCCTAGGTCTCTGTCACCCTTGGCCCCTGCTTGTATATCAGCTGCTCTGGCCCCTGCTAGATCTTTCTTAGATCCCTCAAAGAGAAGAGGGCCCTGGGGGGCTTAACTCCGAGCCCTTGGGCCTGGACGCTCAGGGCTTATGGTTTCCATGAGAAGCTGGGGTGGACCCCAGGCCCCTAAGGAGGACATGCTGCCCGCGGAAGGTGAGCTGGGGACCTGGCCAGCTAAGTAACCAGGCGGGGGCGCTCTGCAGCACCGCATCCAGGTCTTGGAGGAGCAGCTTAAATCCCTGAAGGTGCAGATGGCAGCTGAGACCTGGGACCTGAGCCGGAAGAAGGAGGACGCCCGCCAGGTGCTGGCACAGGTGCGTCGGCCCCCAGAGGCCTGTCCTAGGTCCTCACGTCCCCTGGCATCCTGCCGTCTTCCCGCACCTGCACCGTCTCCCCGCATCGGGAAAGCTGTGGGGCCAGCCCGTTCTGACTTAGAGATGTGATAGCTGTGGTGTCTTCTCCTAGGAACGGAGCCGGCTGCTTGAGCTCAGTGGCCTTCAGGGCGCACTCAGCGGGGAGTTCTCTGAGTCCAAGCAAGCCCGCACCAAGGTATGAGAATTTTGATCACTTATCAAACCCTCCTCCCTCAGACCTGGGGGTCCAGACCCAGCCTACTCCTTCAGACCTGGGGGTCTAGGTCCTGAGCTCCTCCTCCCTTGGGGTCTTCACCCCTGAGACTTTTGATGCTTAGGACTCAGGACTTCAGGCCCCCGCTGCTCCTTCTTAGGGAAGCAGCAGTTTTGTCCAAAGCTTCACCCTGGGAGACTGAACATTAAGGATCATAGCCTGACATTCTGGCCTCTATGTGACCAGGACTTTGCTTTTCCATCTGAGAAATGGGCTGCCTTGGAGGCTGGGTCAGAACTTGTAAGAACTGGTGGTTTCTCTGTGGTCTTCGTCTCATCTTAACCTTTGTGCCCTCTCCCCAGCTGCTGTTCACCCAGAAGACAGACCGCCAGCTAGTAGTGCTGCAGGACCCCGACAACGCCCGCTCTGCGGCCGCCTCTACCTCTTCCTGCCTCTTTTCTGTCCATAGCTCCCTGCAGGTGCCTGACCACTGCCTCCAGGTTCCTATGCTTGGGTTGGGAGGGCTAAGGACAGAGCCATCTCCTAGAACAGCCTGCCCGGGGGTAGGAGAGACAGGCAAGGCTCACCAGCGTGTTGGGATGACTCCTGTGGATGGTTCTTTTCTTCCTTCTGCCTAACACTCTATGGGCCAAGTGGCAGCATTTGTACTCAGGGGTAAATGTGAAGAGTGACCAGAGTATACTGATGTTATGGGCCCCGCGGCCACTTCCCAGAAGCAGCGCAGCCACTTGGTCTGGGTCTCGCTGTGCAGTCCAAGCTGGCCTTGAACTCACAGATATCTTCCTGCCTCAGCCTCCTGGGTGCCGGGATTACAGGCATGCACAATCCCGCATGGTTCCACTGCTTGTTTTTGATCCTGCCACAACTTTAAAATGAGGCCTCTTAGGCTGATTGTGCAGCTTGGGAGTACAATGCTGGTCTAGCAGGCACAAGACCCTAGGTTTCGTCGCAGGCAATGCAACAAAAACAAAGCCCATCAAACAACCCATGCCCCAAATCTTGGGTCCCATTTTTATTGGCTCTGTAGTTCAAACCCAAGGCTTTGCATGTGAGACAATTACTGTAAATTTTACCCCAGCTGCAGCGGCTACACGTTTTTTGTGTTTTTTTTTTAATGAAATAAAGTGGAAGATAGAAGAGTGCCATGTAGATGTAAGGGTGACTATCACATGAAAAAGTTTTTTTTTTTTTTTTTTTTTTTTTTTTTTTTGTAGAACTGGGGATTGAACTCAGGACCTTGCACTTGCCAGGCAGGCACTTGTGCCCCTGAGCTATCCCCCCCAGCCCCATAAAGTTTTGTGTCTTCTGTGGAGGTCTGTAAGCACTTTGACACTGGTAGCTCTCGTTATATCAACTTTTCCCCCCAAAGCGTATATATTAGCTGTTGCTTGGCTTGTGTATGTATTTGGTTCTAGTAGCCGAGCCCAGGGACTTGGCACTGAGTTACAGCTCTAGCCCTTTTCTGATTTTTTATTTTTGAGACAGGGTCTCGCTGAGATGCCCAGGTTTGGCTTGAACTTGGGATCCTCCTGTCTCAGCCTCACAGGATGCTGGGATCACAGATGTGTGCCACTGCGCCTGAGCTGTTTGTGATTGACTGACATTACTGATGCCAGGAGTGCTCTACCACTGAGCTGCATTCCCGCCCTTTTATATTTTTTGAAACATGGTCTTGCTAAGTTGCTCGGGTTAGCATGGAACTTGTGATCCTCCTGCCTCAGCCTCCTGAGTAGCTGGGATTATAGGCCTGCCCCGCCACACGTGGCTAACGGAGCAGGTTCTGATGCCAGGTTCACCTGCAGGATGGTTGTTCATTTAATGTAAGCACCACAGGCACCTACGCTGAGCCGAGCCAGTACCCTGTGGGTTTGCGTGATGCTGAGTGTCAGAGGCTGAGGCCAGCACGGGCACCCGGCTGTGGGATTCCTCTGTGAGGTGCAGCTGTGGCTTCGCTACTCCTGGGGGTTTTAGGCGCTTACACAGGCCAGCAGAGTGGCAAGATGGTTCTCCTTTGGGATCCACGGGGGACTGGCTCCGGGACCCCCCCACAGACAACAATATTTAAGGAAGCTCACGTCCCTTCCATGAAATGATACGGTGTTTGTGTGTCACCCATGTGCTTGCTCCTGTGTGTTAAATCATCTTCAGGTGACTTGTAGTGCCTGACACTACAACTAGCACAACTCCGTTGTTCTGCCGCATTGCATGGGGAAGAACGGCAAGAGGAGAGTCTTTGTGCACTGGGTACAGGTGCGGCGGCGGAGTGGCCTGGGAAGGGCTTGCTGACTGCGTCCTCAGGCTTCTTGGCCTCCGTATTTCCTTTGGGCTCAGGACCTCCCTGGGCTGGTGGCCGTCGGTGCCTTTATGTGAGCTCGGTGCCTCGACTCGTGGATTCATTCGTCAGAGGCTGAACATGGCAGAATTCCAATTCTGTCATTTTTCTTTTGTTTCATTTAGCAAAAATGCTTCCATGAGAGGGGCTTTCTGTTTGGTCTCCCAGAAGCACAGATTTTGTCAGAAATGCAGGAGGGCAAATGTTCACTTTATTCACTTGTCTTCAAAAGGGAGTTCATTTGCCACCTCAGGTTTTCTTTTAATATCATTACTGATTCATGGATTAAGTATATTTAAGGAATTATGGTCCTGAACAATAGGTATCCTTATTGATGCTCTAATTATGTTGCTGTTCTTTTTTCTTCTTTTTTTTTTTTATTCTTTATTATTCATGCAGAATTTTTTTTTTTTTTTTCTTTCTTTCTCTTTTTTGCTTTTCTGTATTTAGGACAGGGTCTACAGGATCTCACTATGTAGGCCAGACTTGTAGTGCTTCTCCTGTTTTCAGCCTTCCCAAATGCAGGGATCACAGGTGCATTATGCCCAGTCTTAATCATCTTTTTAGCACACTCTGAGGGTGGGGCTGGCACAGCAAGCCGGGGTTCAACCCCGGTCACTGTGCTCTGCCTAAGCACTTCAGTGCACTGAGCTATCAGGTCTGTCTCTCTCTTTCTTTCTTTCTTTCTTTCTTTCTTTCTTTCTTTCTTTCTTTCTTTCTTTCTTGGCAGTGCTGGGGATCAAACTCTGGACCTCGCGCTTGTCAGACAGGTGTTTATGCCGCTATGCTATTCCCTGGCCATGTTTTTTTTAACTTTTTTTTTTTTGGCTGGCTCAGCTTACCTTGAAGGCAGGCGGGTGGCCGGGTGTTCGTGCATGCGTGTGTGTGTGTGTGTGTGTGTGTGTGTGTGTGTGTGTGTTGGTGGGATATGCGGTGCTGGGATCAAACCTTGGTCCCCTGCACCTGCCTAAGCTTGCCTGAGCCGGCGCTCCGTACCACTGAGCTATCTCACTGGCCCCAGGCCCTGTTCTACCTTTAAAATGTGATTTTAGGAGCTGGAATGTGGTGCAGTGGTAGGGTGTATATGAAGCAGGTGGGAGGGCTTGGGTTTGACTTCCCAGCACCATGAAGGGAAAAATATATTTTATTTTTTAATGTACTGTTTTCCTTTTCTTTCTCTTATGTTTCTACCTCTTTTATTTATTGGTTTAATTTTTGTGATAGTAGTTGAACCTGGGAGCTTGTGAAGACTAGGGGATCCACCAGGGAGCTGCATCTCCAGGCCTTTTCTTAACTTTTATTTGAAGCCAGGGTTTTGCTAAGTTGCTCAGGTGTATGTTTTTCCTGGTTGAGGCCCTGGTAGCGTACTCTGCGTGGTTATCTTGGAGGTCACGTCCCACGTGCACGTGAAGAGCCGACTCCTCTGGCTTCACACCACGCAGCTGTCCGGCGCATGCATTTACTGTGCTCTGCTCCGATGGGCTCTGAGCTGGTCTCCAGGTCCGCGCCTGTGGCCCTGTGGGGAATAACCCTGAACCCACATTGTTTTGCGCATGTCAAGTATGTGACTGAGTTATTAGGAGTGGAATTTGGGCTTCAGTGGTTTATGCATTTCTGTCTTTGTTTTTATGCTCCTGAAGATTCAACACCGGACTTCTGCATGGAGCCACATTCCCATACCTCTTTTAATTTTTATTTTGAGACAGGGTCTAAGGCACTAAATCATCCTGACTAGGCTCAAACTTTGGGTCCTGCTACCTCAGCTTCCCAGATTCCTCTGATTACAAGCCTGCACCATCATGCCAGGATCCAGCTGTCTTTTTAAAAAAAAACCAAAATCCTGAGCTGGGTGTAGTGGTCCACACTTGTAATCCCAGAACTCAGGAGGCTGAGGCAAGAGGACCGCTGCAAGTTTTAGGGGCCAGCATGGGCTACAAAGTGAGCTTAAGGCCAGCCTGAACTGTATTATGAGACCCTGTCTCAAAAAGACCAAAAAAAAAAAGGAAGAAATAAGAAATTCTGATCTGAGGATGTGCTGCATGGTAGAGCATTTGGCCAGCATGTGTGAGGTCCTAGATGTAATCCCTATACTACAAGAAAGGAAGGAAGTTAAGAAGGAAGAAAAAAAAATGTGGAAGAAAGGAGACACAGAAAAGCCCAATTGGTCCCCACCTCCAACGAAATAACCGCAGCATTGCCTAAGAGCGTTTATGTAAAAAGCAGGCCTATTGAAATATATTTCATGTATCATACAGTCCATTCATTGAAAGTGCTGTCTGTCTGGTGCTCGGGATGGAACCCAGGGATAGAACACATGCTACACAGGCGCTATCCCGTGAGCTGCACCCCTACCTCCAGTTCTGTGTGTTTTAGTATGTTCAGAGTTGTGGAAGCCATCATCACAGTCGATGTCAGAATGCTGCTACTGGCCCCAAAGTTCTTCTGCATCCTGTAGCCATCACCGCCCCCCCCCCCCCATCTCTCTGAGCCCCTGGTGACCACTGCTCTGCTTCCTGTCTTGATAGCGATAGGATCTGCCCACTCTGGACACAGCATAAATGGTGTCATAGACCACACAGTGCTTGGAGCTGGCTTTTTCCACTCAGCACCGTGCTGACAGGGGGCTTTGGGTCTGTGCCCAGGAGGTGGTGGCTGTACTTGGCAGTCTCTGTTTTCCCGCTGAGCGGGAACATCCCTTGAATGCGTGGGTCCTGTGTGTTTTCAGGGCTCCATTGGGCTTCAGCGGACCGGAAGTCTGTCCCGGAAACGGGGAGAGAGGGCGAGCCAGAGGGGATTGGCACGGCCTTTGTCTCTCCATTGTACTGGTGAGGATGTCTTCCACCCTCCCCCACCTCCCTCCTGCCCCCTCTGTCCTGTGGCAGAGGATGGGAAAAATGGCCCAAGGCCTGGGGTCCCATCTCCTCACCATGTCCTCTCTCCCCTAGGAGCCCTTGAGGCTTCGGCTCTGGCATCAGCGGTGGGGGTCTCTGGAAGACACCCCCTCTATCAGCTGCTAAACTGTGGCCCTGGCAATGGGTGAGGTGTTGGGAGAGCATGTGGGGCTGGAGGACCAGGAGGGGGCAACGTGCTGGCTGGGGTAACCCCTGTTCTTTCTCAGTTGCCAGGTCCTGAACCCAGACATCGCCCACATGGAGCAGCTCCTGCAGCAGGCTGTGGCTGAGAGGGAGCGGCTGCGCAGGGCCAGGGTGAGACCCCAGATCTCCCACCTTAGGGAGGGAGGCTTTGCCCAGCCCCTCGTTTTGAAAACTGGGGATTCCAGACCCCAGACCCAGAGGTCCCGGCCTCGGTCTTCCTTCTTTGGAATTGGGTTCCCATTCCTTATGGGTTAGCAGCCTTATTAATTCCTTTATCCTCAACCCACAGGAGGGGCAGAAAAGGACCCCAGAGGGCTCACCAGGCCCAGCTGCTCCTGCCCTCACGGTCAGTCCTAACTCTCCCCTCTCCTTCTGCCTCCCCAAGCAGTTTTCTCTCTTTTTACATCTCAAAGAGTCCCAATTTCTGTTCCCATTCCAATCCAGTCACCTCGGTTTGGTCCTTGGTGCTCAGGATTAAAACCAGAGCCTCGTGTACAGTGGTGCCTAGGTTCACGAGGCAACCAGAATCCTGGAAAGAATGAAGTTCCTGAACCGAGGTACCGCTGCGGACCAGGCGTGGTCTTTACCCCTGAGCTGAAACCCCAGATCCCACTTCTTAGTACTTCAGTTTCCCTTCTGTATGCTGGAGACAATGTTGACAGATACTACAGAGCGACAGCAAATTTAAGGGTTTAAAGTGCTAGGTTAGGCTGGGCAAGTTAGCAAGACCCTGCCTCAGAACCCAGCTCGGAAGCCTTCCGTTAGAAGCTGGTGGTAGGGACCTCCTCGTGTCAGTCCCAGCACCACACACAGATATTCAAGCTGATGTAAAGAAGAATCGATTCACAAATGGCCTGTGGCCCACCGCACTTTTCCCACAATTCCCAGTAGTGAATCTTGTCTTACCTGTCATCATTGTCTTACTAATCTTACAGCTCTGTCCCTTTCTATACTGAGATTTTTAAAAGCAAAAAGCAAAATTCCAGATAGTGTGTGTGGGGCTTTTTTTTTTTTTTTGTCTTTTTGAGACAAAGTCTCTCTTTGCAGTTCAGTTTGGCCTTGATCTCACTTTGTAGTGCAGGCTGGTCTTGAACTTACAATGATCCTCCTGTCTCAGCTTCCCAAGTGCTGGGATTACAGGTGTGAGCCACCACTCCCAGCTGATTGTGGGTGCTTTGGTCCATACCTCACCATGCTTCTCCAATAGATGACGTTTCTTTTAAAAATGTTAACATAACAAAAATTCTGCTGGTATACCTTATGATATTATTAATAGTTCTCTAACATGGTAGTATATAGTATTTCGCTGATTGTCTCTGAAATCTCTTTTTAGGGTTGGTTTGTTTGAATCTAGATGTGAACACAGCACATGTTGTACATTTAGTTAAATGTCTCAGAAATTTCAATCTCTCTCTCTCTCTCTCTCTCTCTCTCTCTCTCTCCCCCTCCCTCCCTCCCTGTTTTTTTTCTTCTCTCTTTGGCTTTTTACCCAGGCTGGGCTCCAGCTTGGAACTTTCCTGCCTCAGCTTCCTCATTCTGGGATTCTGGATATGCTCCACTACACCCAGCTTCAAATCTCTTTTAATCACCAAGAGTCCTTTTCCTCTTCCTCTTTTTTGTCTTCTGGAGACAGGGCCGTTGCTGTGGAGTTCAGGTTGGCCTTGGACTCATTGTATATCCCAGGCTGGCCTGAACTGAAAGCAGTCCTCCTGCTTCAGCTTCTCAAGTGGTAGAGTTAGAGGCATGTGCCACCATGCCTGGCCCTCTGATATTTTTTGTGCCTTTGTTTTTTCTTGGTATGGACGTAGGACCTTGCACTTGCTAGGCAGGTACTTGTGCTACTGAGCTATATTCCCAACCCTCCTTTTTTTTGTTTTTTCTTTTAATATCATTTATTTGTGAAAAAAATCAAGCCATTTGTCCCATTGATTTTTTTATATTGTGTTCCTTATGCTGGGTGTGGTGGTCTTTGAATTTTTTTTCTTATACTTTCCTGTGTGGTTACAACCAATCATAGTTTGTGAACTTCTTTGTCCCATTAGCGAGCGTGCCATTCCTAACCTGCCTTCTGTTTTCGCTACCATTTGTCTTTCTCTTATTCATTTCAGCCAGTTCATATTGAGCACCTGCTGTGTCATAGGCCCTGGGTGGCAGCAGTGATCAAAATAAAAAGCTTTTCGCCCTCCAGGAAGCTGATGTTCAGTGGAGGTGACAGGCAAGAACAACAATAAGCAACATAAACAGCATAACAGATGCTGTAAGATCCGAGAGAGATAAAAAGCGCAAGGGCAGGGGAGCCCTCGAGGGAGGCCACAGTTGTAAGCTTGACCTCAGTAACAACGAAGCGCTGCGGAAGCAGTTGCCTGAGCTGTGGCATCATGATTTATTCAACGGTCCTGCTCCTGCCCATTGTAGTCTCACTGCCTTGGGGCCTTCGGCGGTGGGGCGGGAGGGGGCTGTGATGCCCTGTGTCTCTTTCAGAGCAGAAAACAGTTCAGGGCAGGGGTCTGTGCAAGTGACACAGCCCGGGAGTGACAGAGAGTGCTAGGCCTATGTCTGCGCTCCTAGATTGGGGCTCAGTGCAGCCATGTCTTAACTGGGTGACCTTAGTGAGCATCTTCTCCTTCCCCTCCCCCCTCTTCTTCCCCTCTCCTTTTCTGTCTTCTCCTTCTTCCCCACTCCTCCCCTTCCTCCTCACTCCTCCCTTCTCTTCCTCTTCCTCTTCCCTCTCCTCCCTCCTCCTCCCTCTCCTCTGGTGATCCTCCTGATCCTCCTACTTTCAGCCTCCCCAGTGCAGGGATTACAGGCATAAACCACCACACCCCCAGACTCTGCCAGCTCAGCCCACCTTGGGGGCAGGGCTGGCCCCTGGGAATGGAACCAAGATCCCTGTGCTTGCCTAAGCTTACCTAAGCAGGTGCTTTAGTTCATTGAGCTATCTTGTGAGCTTCTTTCTTTCTTTCTCTCTTTCTTTTTTTCTTTCTTTCTTTTCCTTCCTTCCTTCCTTCCTTTCTTTTTTGGCAGAACCTGGGATTGAATTCAGGTCCTTGCGCTTACCAGGCAAGTACTTATTCTACTGAGCTGTCTCCCTGGCCCTCGTGAGCCACTTCTTAACTGAAAGCCACTGTTTGGTCACCTGCTGAATGAGGACAAGGGCTGCCTTGGAGAGATCATGAGAGAGTCACTGCACCCCCTGGGCTCAGTGCCTGACACACAGTGGGGGCTTCCATATTGGTGATGATTTTAGGATGGCTGCATGCAGGAGGCAAGATGCCCATGTTAGACTCCATGCTTCCTGAGTGCATTGAAAATCCAGCCTTCCTTTGTCTTACTCATTTCAGCCAGTTCATATTGAGTACCTGTGGTGTCCTAGGCCCTGGGTGCCAGCAGGTCCTTCCCCACTGCGTTGTTCCTTCCCCACCTCCTTGGTCTCCAGTGGAATCCCCCACAAGATCTCACCTACTTTTCAGCCGTTCCTGCTCTGGTCTCACTTCAGGGTTCTGAGCCCTTGTACTCAGAGGCCTCTGTGTCTCTATCCCACGGGAGCTGGTCTCACACACAGAACTGCAGCTCCACTCCATCCCCTACTGGGGAATGACTGATTCAGTGTATATTCCAACAAACAAACCCACAGAGGAGCTCAGCATGGTGGCCCACGCCTGTAATAGCAGCACTCTGACCGAGGCAGGAGGATCATAAGTTTGAGCCCACCCTGAGTAACTTAGTGAGACTTTGTCTCGAAATAAAAATAATAAAAAGGATTGGGGCTGTAGCGTAGTGTGAGTTGAGATTTAACCTCTCATAAAACACCCCCCCCCACCTGCCTGGCAAGCACAAGGACCTGAGTTCAATCCCGGGTACTGCATGTTGTGGCACATATCTGTAATCTCCTCGCTGGGGAGGCTGAGACAGGAGGGTCACTATGAGCCTGAGCTGTGTAGCAAGACCCTATATGGGGGGGTGGTGGTGGAAAGAAATGGTTTGACATGCACTGCCCAAAGACTCAGTTTGACCTTGGTGACCACACGTGCATTATTCAAAAAGAACAGAAGTGATCACGTGAGCCACTGGGCGTGGCTCCGGGCAACAGTAGACACTTTCATTGGCTTAAATCTCCACTTTATGCTCACCCCTCTCAGCAGGTCTCTAGGTAAGGAGCACCGACTGGGTCAGCTTTGGCTGTGTGTCTTAGAGCTTTTGACAACCTTTCCAAGTCTTGCTTTCCACTTCTGTAAAATGGGGATTAATATACAGTCCTTACTCCCCAACTCCAGGAGATAAGAGATTTTATATCTAGAAAGTGCTTAGCACAAGGTAATTTCTAATTTGATCATGGTGCAAACAGTAATAGCGCAAACAGTGTGCTCAGGTATCATACGTTCGCTTACTATTTGGTCAAGTGTTACAGAGGTAGCCCTGGGGGAGGGGCCCACTTTGAGGAGCCTGACGCTGACCTTGGCCCTTTTTCAAATACGCATGTGGATGAGCTCTGGAGGCTGGCATGTCTGGGTGTGCGCTCCAGAGCTGCTAGCTAGACGCAGCGTGTGATCTCGGGTGGACTCACTTTATATGTCTTCCTCAGTTGGCACATCTCTAGAATGGGGCACAGGCACCACGCTGGGGCAGAGTCAAGGGGTTGGCGCTCACAAAGCCCTGGGAGTATTTTTCACTATGGTCCCACGAGGCTGTATCAGGCCCCGCCCTGGAGAGGGGAGGGGCTCGAGGCTGCAGTGCCTGTCCCTCCCCCACAGCCCCGCTCTCGCTCTCCGCTCCCCTGCAGGCCCCACCCGCGCCCCCGCCCCCGCCCCCGCCCTGCCCACCTGGCCCCCGAGTGCTAGATCTCCGGCAGCATCTGGAAAGCTGCGGCCACAGCCCAGAAAGCTGCCCACATGTGCGAGTGTCAGGAGGCTGCTGTCGCGGGCCCCTGGTGAAGATGGGCGGCCGGATCAAGACCTGGAGGAAGCGATGGTTCTGCTTTGACTGCCAGGCCCGCCGCCTGGCCTACTATGCAGGTAACCCCAGCCTGGTGTCTGGGCCCTGGATTGCTGGAAGCCTTCCCCAACCAGGCACAGGGACGTTCCTAGCCCCCATTTAACCTTCCCTGGGCCTCTGGCTCCTTCGGTTTCCTGCACCCAAGAGTCTGGTCCAGCCCCTCTTTTCCAGGGACCAGGAATCCGGATCCCCTGCCCTGTTTCTTTTAAGCCGCCCAGAATCCAGACCCATAGCTCTCATCAGGGATGTGAATTTAGTACAGCTCTGTCTCCCAGACCCCATTTTTGCCCGAGTGTGAGCATACATCGTCCGAGACCACTCTCCCCCACTACCAACCCTGGATGCTGCCTCCTTTGTTGGGGAGCTGGGGATTTGGAGCCTGCTTTGTTTCCTTCCCTTCCGAGGGCCCTGGGACACCTGCGCTCTGGCCCCGTCCCCAATTTGCCCAGGTTCGACATCCACTCATGTCCCAGCCATAAAATTCAGGGACCTTCTGACTCGAGCACCCTGTTCCTCACCATGGCTCAGGCTCAGGACGTGGGCCCAAGGATCCGGGCCTCAGACCGACAGAGCGACCGACAGACACCTCTCACTCTGTTTCTCCCTCCCCTTCCTCCCCTAGACAGCGAACAGACCAAGCTCAAAGGTGTCATCTACTTTCAGGCCATTGAGGAAGTCTACTATGACCACTTACGCTGTGCCTTCAAGGTGAAGCTCCGCCCAGTGCCCGCCCCCCTCCCCCCAACTCCGGGAGGGAGCCCTCCTCCTCCCCAGGCCTTCTTCCCTCTCTGGCTCATCCTGGGAAGCCGCTCGCTCCAGTACTGCCAGGGTCTCTCGGTCTAGCACACACAGGAGGCCCAAGGCTCCTGGCACTGCGCAGACTAAAATGAAGAGCTCCAGCTCGGGCTCTGCAGTCACTATTAATTTTCTCCAGCAAAAACATCTCAAGCAGAATTCGGTCAAGTCTGCCTGGGGTGAAGGGCAGTCGTAGAGTGTGTGCTTAGCATGTGTAGGCCCTGGAGTCCATCTCCGGGGTGTGCTTAGCATGTGTAGGCCCTGGAGTCCATCTCCGGCATGGCGCGGGGCGGTGGGGTGGGGTGGGGGGAACCGACAGAGAAACTGTTAAACTCTGACGCCAAGCCAGGAATAAGTGGGAGCATCCTAATGATGCTCAGCTTTTGCCCATAGTTGCCAATTGGGAATGAGCCCTGTGGTGTCAAATTTATTTTTCCTTGATAAAAGTGCAGTGCCAGAAATTTAAATGTCGGTAACAGATATAATGTTCAGCATGCTCTGTAGAGAGGGGCCAACCATGGCTTTTTATAGCTTAAGTTGGTTACCTTTTTTTTTGGTACTGGGAATCAATGTTGCACTTGCCAGGTAGGCACTTATACCGCTGAACTAAAAAAACCTTGGCCCCATAGCATGGAATCCCAGCTGGATGATATGAGGAAAGTGACTTTTCTTCTCCAGCCTTACTTTTCTCACTGCAAAATGGGCGCATTTCTACCCATTGTGTCAAGTTAAAAACATAATGGATGTAAGGGATTGTGGGTTTGGCAAGGAAGTACACATTTAATGGTTTGTAGACACAGGCTTTCTGCAGTTGCAAAACTATAGAGTTTTGGGGAAATGGAATTTTTAAAAATACATTTTAGTGTCACTGGGCATGGTCATGCACTCCTGTAATCCCAGCAGTAGAGAGGCTGAAGCAAGAAGATCACTGCAAGTTTGAGGCCAGCCTAGGCTACATAGTGAGTTCAAGGCCAACCTGAACTGCACAGAGAGATCCTGTGTTAGAAAAACAAAACAAAGCAAATCAAAAACAATGACAAAAAATGGGGTTTCAATCAATGTGGTGTTTTCCTAAATGGTATATACATATTTTATCATACATATTTCTCCATTAATCTCTCTTAAAACTGCCACCCTCCTCCTCCTTATTCCCTTTTTTCTTGTGTTATAATAGCAAAGTGAATTTTTTTTAATTTTAATTTTTTGTTTTTTTGTTTTTTTGTTTTTGTTTTTGAGACAGGGTCTCGCTAGGCGGTTCAGGCTGCCTCTGAGCTCCCTTTTGTAGCCAAGGCTGGTCTTGAACTCGCTCTAATCCTCCTGTGTCAGCCTCCCAAGTGCTGGGATTACAGGCGTGCGCCACCATGCCCAGCTGAAAGGTGGAGTTTCTGCCTGCATTTCAAATATAGCACAAGAATGCTGATATTTCTTTTCTTTTCTTATCCTTTTTTCCTTCCTTTTATTTCAGTACCAGGGATTGAACTTGAGTTTTTTCTTTTCTTTTTTTATGTATATTAGGGAAGGGTCTATAGGGTGTTCAGGGTCTCACTACTAGATTGGACTCATAGTGTTCCGCCTGTTTACAGCCTCCAAAGAGCTGGGATTATAGGGGGGCAGGCACCCGGCCTAGTCTCAATTGCCTTCTCAGCTGCCACTGGGGGGATCAAAGCCCCAGGCCCTGTGCCTGCTTGCAGGTGCTTTAATCTGCTGACCCTTGAATTTGAGGATTTGCACTTGTCAGGTAGGTGCTTATGCTTGGCTGGGCTGTCTCCCCGGCCCCAAGAATGCCTATATTTCTAAGGAAGTAAGGCTGATGGAAGGGTACCTGGGACCTGCTAATAATTTCCTTCTGTTCCCAATTTAATAGTACACTGTTGTAGAGCTTTCTTGTGTTAATTCAAATAATCCTCTTAACCCAATGAGTAGATAACACCATTTAGGAAGATAGATGGGACTGAAATTCAAAGTATTAATAAGTTCTCCATTGTCACTCAACCTGTAAACAGCAAGAGACTGGGATTCGAATCCAGGCTGTGGCTCGTGTGTCCTAACCACTCTCTTCTCTGTCTATTCCAGAGCCCCAACCCCCGCCTGACATTCTGTGTCAAAACTTACGAACGCCTTTTCTACATGGTGGCCCCGAGCCCCGAAGCCATGTGCATTTGGATGGACGTCATTGTGACTGCGGCTGATGAGAACCACGCCCCCTGAGTGGCCCCGCCCCCTGAGTGGCCCCGCCTCAGGGGACGTCTCCCGGGAGGCTCCGTCCCTCACGCACGCACGCAGCTTTCCTAGGCCCCGCCCACTGCCAGATAAACCCGCACCGCCCCTTTAGAACCCTCCTGGGCGCTGCAGGTGTAGAGACTCAGCTGGTCTGAGCTAACACGTACCGCATGCTGGGCTGCAGGTGCCTTTTTCCAACCCACAGGATTACCAGAAGCACTGCCTGGGGCAGGAAGAGGATTGCGGGATGGGGAGTTTTGGAAGGAACTATTTATTGGTGCTCCTGTGATACCGAATTAAACACAGTGCAAAATTGGATTGTTGTTTCCGGCCCAGGTGTGTGTGGGTGTGGGGGGAGCGACACCTCTAGGCGGGGTGTCTGAACCTAGGTACTTCTGAGAGCCATATGCACTACAGGCGCTCTGTGTAGGGATGCAGACCTTTGATATTAAGGTCACAGCCTGAAAAGGGGTGGGAGGCGTGTCCTTTGTGGGACTTTGGTGGTGGCGGTGGCGGCCTGATCGGACTGTCGGCACTTTCTGTGCAAGTGCTCTCCCTCCAGACCTCCCCGCGTGGTTTTCCTTCTGCCCTTCTCTTTCTTTAACTGACTCCTCATTTTTTAGGTCTTGGTTCAGTATGCCCCTTCCTCCAATAAGTCCTCCGGGCCAAGCCTGGGTCAGGCGCCTCTTAGAGCTCCCTATCCTATCCCTGAGCACCCTGGCTTATCACATGATGGCTCTGTGTGCCTTATACACTGGGTGGTACCAGGAGGACAGCCAGGGCATCTGGTCAATTCTGAGCCTCCTGGCACCATAGGGAAAGTATAATTCCATGAAAGTGGTGAAAAAAGCATCCTTTCACCTCTGGGTTTCTGTAATGAGGTTTGTGTAGGCACCTCCCCACACTCAACACCTCTACCGAGTGTTAGTCTGTTTCCTTCTCCAGGAAGTCTTCCCGGGTTGTCCTGGCTGAATCAGGTGCTTTCTCTGGGCTTTCCGTGCCAGCCCTAAGCACTGCCTGAGCCTCCCCATCATAGCCTGATGACTGTACCTTGGGTGTCCCCCATCCTGCTCCTGGCTGCCCTAGGCCATTGCCACTGATGAGTCTGCTCCTCCCTCTGGGATGGGAGCTTCGGGAAGTGGGACTGGGGGTGACTTGGTCACTAATGAGGCCTGGAAACAGAACGGAGTTGGCAAGGAAGTGATGCTGGAGATGGGAGAGAACCGTGAATAGGGCAGACCTATGGCTGGGGAAATAGCTCAGCCGGCTAAGCGCCTGCTCGCCAAGCAAAAGGACCTGGGTTCGGTTTCTGGTACTGCATGCTATCCTGGCCCCAGAACTGCTGGCCACCTATACGGGGTCTGGTGGCACATGCCTGTAATCCCAGCACTGGGAAGACTGAAACAGGATCATTGTGAAATCCTGTACCAAATAAAGGTGCCTAAACAAATCTTAAAAAATGAGTAGGGCAGACCTGGAGGGCTTTGGCTGGCTTCATCTGGGAGGTCTCTAGGGTATTCCCTGAGGGTGGTGGGGGAGACCCCTGGGAGGAATCAGCTGCCTCCAATTCTAGCTGCCACTGTTCTCTGTATTTAGGACAGGGTCTACAGGGTCTCACTCCATAGATCGGACTCCTAGTGATTCTCCTGTTTTCAGCTTCCCAAGCGCTGGGATTACAGGTGCATGCCACCATGCCCAGTCCCAATGACCATCTCAGCATGCCCTGGGGGTGGGGCCAGCACTGCACGCTAGGGATCCAACCCTGGCTGCTGCGCTCTATCTAAGCAGGCGCTTTAGTCCGCTGAGCTACCAGGCTGGCCCTCCTGAGCGCTCTTGACTGGCCCTCCAGAGATGGCTCTTCCCTCCCTCCCGAGGTTCCCTCCGAAATGCAGAGCTAGTGCTCCTGCGTCCTGGAGTGCAGACACACGAAGCTCAGCCCCTCGGGGACCCTGGGCGGCCCTTGGGCTCCACTGCCATCTTTCATCCAGGTATGATCCTGAATCTTGACTGAATTCATCCTTCAGCCCCTCTGCAAAGCAGGCCTTTTACTGGGGTCATCTTCCCTGGGCCTTCGAGCAGGGTCATCAGCAGACCCCTCAGGACCGCCCTGCCCTTGGGGTGTGGCACCAGGGCCTCCAGAAATAAGGGATGTTCCATATCGTATCTGGGTATGGTTGTCCAGGAAACGAAATAAGGATGAAGACTCACCAAACAAGTTGTATACCTTGGTAACCTACATCCCTGTTACCATGTTCAAAAATCTCCAGACAGGGAATGTGGATGACAATTAACCTGGAAATAAAGTTACAGAACTGCCAAAAAATAAAAAATAAAATAAAATAAAACAAAGTCACAGAGATCTGCCTGCCTCAGCCTCCAGAGTTGTAGGATCACAGGTGTGCACCATCACACCTGGCTACATTCTCACAGTTTTATTTTGCAGTGGACCTCCAACATCATGCAGCCGGTCCTGCCTACCTTGCCCCTGATGCGTCCCACACAGCGTGTGCCAAGAGGGTGTGGCTCTGAGGTCAGAGCCCGGCCTGCGCCATCCTGGTATGGCCTGGGGCTTGTCTGGGGCCCAGGCTTGACCTCCAGCGCTGTGGGGGGCCCGCCCCTGCTGTTCAGCTACTTGGGAACCCAATTCGAGAATCTCCTGGAGGTGCAGTCTACAGAGAGGCTCTGGCAGAGGCTGGGCAGGCCACAGCTGTCAGCGGAGGCCATGCAGGCGGAGCTCCCACTGTCTCTGGTCCTGGGCCAGGTGTGGGTCAGCATCCCAGAATCCGGGCAGGCCTGAGCAAGAGGAGGCTCCCCTCCCTGGGTCCCACTCCCTCCTGAGACACTAGTTCTTCAGGTCGGGCCAGTTGTGGTTCCTCCCTGAAACTCTCCCACGCTGTTGGGGCCCCAGGGCCAGCAGAGCCTCCTGCTCCCAAGAGCACAATAATAGCATTATCACTTTGCCTGCCTGTTCCTGGGACCTTCTTCAGGGCCTACATGAGCTAGGGACTTTCTCACTTATCTATCCAAGGGGGCCCCTTAGAAGATCAGAGAGAGAGAGAGAGAGAGAGAGAGAGAGAGAGAGAGAGAGAGATTTCATTAGTATTAGGATTAAAGTTTCAGTTTATCCAACTCCAGAATTTCCTACTTTTCTTTTTAATTTAATTAATTAATTTATTTATTTTTGTGGTACTGGGGATTGAACTCGGGACCCTGCGCTTGCCACGCAGGCACTTATTCTACTGAGCTGTGTCCTCAACCCCAGAATGTCCCACTTTTCCACTGGCCAATTCCCTCACCTCACTCAATAATGAAAGACAGCCTTTCTTTCCTTATAAAAATGAGCCTCAGAGAGGCAAAGATCGTCACTCAGGGTCACACAGCCAACCAGAGGTACAGTGGGGCTTCCTGGGATGGAAGGCAGGGGCCAGGGCTGAATGACCTCATAGGAAGTCACTCACTTTCTCTCTCAGAGCTGTAGCAGAATGCCAGGTGACCCCACCTCTGTGACTGAGATAATTGTCATTGTTGGGAAGCGGGTGCCCGGCAGGGTCTGGGGGCCAGATACCTTTCTGAACATAGCCATTGTTTTTCCTGGCGTCAGACAGCAAGCTGGCCAGGCGGAGCCAGCTCCATCCCTTCCCTTGCTGTGTGAAACTGATCACACACCTTCCCCACTGGGTATCATTCTCTTTTGTGTGAAATGGGTGCTCCTCCCCACCCCTGCGTTGGGAACTCCAGAAGAGGTTGCTTATGAGCCCCTTGTCTGGGGCTTAGCTGAAGCTCAGGAGGTTGGGGACAACAATAACGAACCTCGCTAACATTGGGCTGACACTCAGAATGGAGCCCTCTTTATGGCACTGCTCGTAGAGTTGACATTCGTCCCCACGGGTTTCTTACGAGGCAGGTGCTCTTAGGATCTCATTTTTTACACGGGAGGCCACTGAGGCCCGCCAGAGCCTAAGTATGCGACAGTTTCGCAGCTAGTAACCCGCGTACCCACACTTCTATCTGTTGGTTTTCAAGCCAGCTGCCTGGGTCTGATTCTCCTCGTGTGACCCTAGGCGGGGCATGCAGCCTCTTTCTTCCTCGATTTCCCCAGCTTGTAAATTGTCATACATTTTTTTTTTTTTTTTCGGTAGAACCAGGGTTTGAACTCAAGATCTTACACTTGCCAGGCAAGCACTTGTACCCCAGCTTGTAAATTGACTGCCATTAAACTCTCTCATAGGATTGTTGGGTGCAAAGGATTCCAGAACATAAGAAAGGCTGGGTAAGAATGTTTCAGTCACTCTTCTGTCAATGGAGGGGACTGTCAACATCAAGGAATGGGAGCCACTTGCCCTAAGTCACACAGCAAATCAGTAGCAGCATGAGGATTCACACCCAAGTCTGGCTGGCTCCCAAACCGAGGGTCAATGCAAAATATTGTCTTCGGTTTAAGATCAGGCTCTCGCCTTAATAAGCAGCAGTGGAAGTCTTTGGAGAAGCCCTAGATTCAAAGCCACTTCCAAGCCTCAATCTCCTCATCTGTGAAATGGGTCAAAGCCCTCCATCTGCAGAGCTGTCTTGCTGGTCAGAGCGGAGCCTCAGAAAGTACTAATAACAGAGTAGGTGCTCAGTCAACGATTGTAGACACACTTAGCTTAACTGTGAGGGTTAAATAAGACAATGAATGCCTGTGTTTAGAACAGCTTCTGGTAGAGTAAATATTGGATACTTGGTCATTGTTATTAGTATTTTTGTTGTCATTGTTATTACTGCCATGATGTGGTTTCCAGCTATTTAAAATGCTCTTGGGGGCCAGCGAGATGGCTCAGCGGTCTAAAGCGCCTGCTTAGGAAAGCTTAGGCAACCCCTGGGACCGAAGTTCGATCCCTGGCACCACATGCTATGCCTGCTCACCCCCAGGGCAGGCTGAGCCAGCCATTAAAAAAAAAAAAAAAAAAAAAAAAAATTGCTCTTGGAAACCGCCCCTCAACTCATCCCTGCTTTATGAAATTTTTTACTTTTTGCAGTACAGTACTGGGGGTTGAACTCATGATCAAACTTGGGCCTCACATTGAGCTATATCCCCAGCCCTTTTTAGTTTTGACTTCTGAACCAGCTCTTGTCAAGTCACTACCTTACCCACCAGGTTGGATTCAATGTGTGATCCTCCTGCCTCAGCCTCCCAGCATGCTGGGATTGTAGGGTTTTGCCATCATGCCTGGCTTTCTCTCTGTTTTGGTCTCAGTTATCCTTGCCCATCTTCCTCCTCAAATATTTTGGATCCCTTCGCTACTATGCTAAGCCAAGTAATATCGTCTCATGCCTCGCCAAGTTCTCCCCAGGAACTCATTTGTGGCGGAACAAGTTGGCTTCACTGCTCTGGGAGTGAGGAGAACGCACACCGCGCAGGCCCCAGGAGGTGTTCCAGGGGAAGGACATTAAAAAGGACTTATTTAAAAATTTGGGCAAAAGTGTTGTGGTTTTGGAGACAACTCAAGGAATTCAGGCTTCGCTCTAGATTGGATACTGGCACCGAGTAGGGGTCATGCTGTGATCAGATATGTCCATAAATCTTATTTATGGGGCAAGAGAAGCAAAGCAAGATTAAAGTCAAAATTTATGGGAATATAATAATATAATGTAAACAGTTATTTCGATTAGCCTAAAATATATTTAGCCATTTTGGGGCTTGCATAATGATCTTGTTTCTGTGTGTAGATGTGGCCGTTATGGGGTGGTTTTGGTTTTTGTCTTGACCTTTCACAGCATCATGGCCTTGACCTATGTCAGTGTTCTGTGAGGTTATTTATGAGTATGAGAACCCCACACCTTTTCTGTGGGGCCCATGCCAGCTTCAGACTCTCAGGGGCTGCTTTTCTCTTTTTACCAGAGAGCTGGCTCCCTGACTGGTCTCCCAGTCTTCTCTCACTCCTCCTAGACTCCTTTCCTTTCTTTTACATAGAGACCATAGTAAGTAACCCTTTTTCTTTGATTTTCTTTTTTTCTGCAGACAGGACCTTGCATATGCTAGGCACATATTCACCCTCTTTATTCTATTTGAGAACAAAGTCTTGATAAGTTGCCCAGGCTGGCCTAAAATTTGTGATCCTCCTGCCTCAGCCTGCAAAGTAGATGGTATGGTTATAGGTGCGAACCACCACGCCTGGCTTTCTCTGTTTCTATTGGACATCACAGTGTGGAGACGCATAAATGTGCAGCACCGTGACACCGCATGTGTGTGTGCACATGCGCGGCAGCCTCCTCAGAGGGACCGTGGGGGCAGGGGCTGCTCTTTGGCTCCTTCTGGGGCAAGGCCCTAGAGAGGCAGCCCCTGGTCTGATTTCTCTCCCTAAAGGTTAGTTTCCCTAGCTGACTGGGACCCTCTCAAACACTCTCCAGCTTTCTCAGAATTAATCCAAATCTCCATTGCTGGCTTAGGAGTCTTTCACCCCAGCTCTCATCCTTCTGGAGTGGACAAACAATACATGTAGGGTTCAGTAAGTTCCAGGGTTTCAGGCATGCGCCAGGTCTGGGCGCTCTGGATACCCTGTCCTCCTTTCTGTGAAGGGGCAGTGACACTTCCCATCGACCTGTCTTTGCATGAGTCCCTTGCAATGTGCTTTGCCCCCTGCGTTCACTTTGCTTCACTTGACTTCATAGAATGTCGTGGCGGAGGTCACATTTCACTTCTTCCTCAGGAGAACGAGGGCCACTTCTAGACTCCATCCTTCCTTGGGGCTCTTCCTTCACTAGCCCTGGACCAAGCCAGTGTGCATGATTATTTAAGAGGAGGCTCCCTCATCAGACCAGGAGCTCTGTGAGGAGAGGCGCAGTTCTCCGGTTCTCCAACATCACTTACCCTCCCTCCATCAAATCGAGGCCCACTGTCCTCGCTCTTTGGATACTGACTGCTGATGCCCAGGAGCTCCTGCCTCTCCCGGAGTCCCGTTTCTCTCTGTTCCCACCACAGACTTTCTCCCAGCAACTGTCAGCGAACCTTGACTTCCGTCATTTCCTTCCTTGGAAGCTGCTCGGGGCTGGAAGCCGCTCTCTCTGTGGGTGAGGCACCTAGGGGTGGGCCGGTCCCGCCCCACAACGGACGCTGACTGGGCCCGGTTGGGCAAGGCCAGCAATGCCCCGGGCTAGGTTACTCATCCAGGGCTCAGGTAAGAGGGCCCTGGTTGGGAGGCGGCACACCCAGGGGGGACGCCGAGGGAGCAGGACGGAGCCATGGACTCCGCCAGGAAAGCAGGCGCCAGGGCTTCGATCTGGACCACAGGCTGGCTCCTGTTGCTGCCACTGCTGCTTGGTGAAGGTGGGTCTGCTGCCAGAAAGTCCCGGAGGTAGAGTGGGGGTTCTTATGGAGGAGGACCCCCCCACCTCCACAAGGCTCACTGACAACAGTAGGCCTGTGGGGAAAGTCCTCCATCCTGCTATGCGTAGGCTGTGGAAAGTTTCCCTGCCCGGCCAGAGGGGTGCTGTAGGCAGAGTCCTCTCATCTTGAGCAGAAGGGTTCAGTGGGAAGGACGCCCTGCCCTGCTCAGAGGGACAGAGGGAAAAGATCCTTAATACAGCTGGCTGTGGGGAAAGTTCTCCCACCCTGAGCAGAGGTCTGTGGGAACCTATTGCTCCTACGCTGGCAGGAGGTGCGTCATGGCAGGCTCATCTCCTTGGGCCAGCAGAGCTCTGGGGAGGATGCTCTCCTCAAAGGCAGAGGCGGGGTGCAGGAAAGGGGCCCAGTTATACTGTGGCCCTGATTTGTGAGAAAGCTTTCTCAGCGGCTGCCTTGGGAAAAGCTGAGCAGTAAGATTGTCTCCTCCCGGGAACGGAGGGCGTGGGAAGAGCTCTTTCTCCTCTGTGGGAGGACACTGCAGCAGCAAGGATCACTCAGTTCTGCTCCGCCCCACACCCGCAGGAGCGCAGGCCCTGGAGTGCTACAGCTGTGTGCAGAAAGGCGACGATGGGTGCTCGCCGCATAAGATGAAGACGGTGAAGTGCGCGTCAGGCGTGGAAGTCTGCACGGAGGCGGTGGGGGCGGTGGAGACCAGTGAGTGCGACCCTTGGGTGCTTGAGCACCCTCCACCCTCTTCGGGCTCCTTCACCGGCCTCACCGTTTTACAATCCCCTTCAATTCTAGCCATACCTCTTTAATTCCAGTCCGTCCCTCCCATTCATCCTAAACCAAGACCCTTCAGCACAGTCTCGCTCTTCCTTCTAGGGCGTTACAGAGACGGGGACCGCGAGTTAGGAGGGACTGGGACAATCTGGGTCTGGAACGGGGCCACCTTTTCCACTTGGGTCCTGCAGAAATCCGCCCCCCAACCCAAACCTCGCTGTCTTATGGGTCTCAAGGTCTTAGAGAAAGCTCTTAGCCCCCAGCCTGTCCACCCCGGGCGTCCTTCTCGAGGCTCCGCCCACATAGGCCGCGCCCCCTACTTGTCCCCTCCCACTCCGCAGTCCACGGGCAATTCTCGGTGGCTGTGCGGGGCTGCGGCTCAGGACTCCCCGGCAAGAACGACCGCGGACTGGACCTCCACGGGCTCCTGGCCTTCATCCAGCTGCAGCAGTGCTCTCAGGACCACTGCAACAACAAGCTCAACCTCACCTCGCGAGGGCTCAATCCCACAGGTCCGTGGGCCGGGGAGGCGAGGCCACGCCCAGGTGCTGAAGCAGTGGGCGGGGCCTCATCGCGCTGGTCGGGAGGCGATGCTGGGGGCGGGGCTAGGGTAAGGGGCGGGATCAAGACGGCGGTAGCCACGCCCCACAGTCCGGGGTCGGGGGTGTCTGACCTGCAGTTCTCGGCTCTGTGGACCCTTTCCTGACTCGAGATTTCTCCTGCAGGCAATGAGAGCGCGTACCAGCCCAACGGCGTCCAGTGCTACAGCTGCTTGGGGCTGAGCCACGAGAAGTGTCAGGGTACAGCGCCGCCCGTCGTGAACTGCTACAACGCCAGCGACCGCGTCTACAAGGGCTGCTTCGATGGCAACGTCTCCTTGACCGCCGGTGAGCGAGCCCTCCACCTGCAGGAGTTGAAGGCTTTCTGAGACATCCTGGGTCACCGGTGCAGGGGCTTTGGGTCCCTCACCTCCAGTGCATTCTAGGGATTGTGATAGGAATATTTTGAGAAACGCAATCCCATAACCACGTATCCTGGTGATAGGGATGTTTTTATCCTAAAAAGAACTTTGAGGGGATGTGTTTTCGTAGAAAGAGATGGCAAATACAGAACGGGAAAACATACACTGGGAAATGTACTTAAGCTTGTAGACTTCTGCCCATGTAATGTGGAAAAAATGGTTCTGAGTCCCTAGAACTCAGAGCTGCTCCCCTCTCTGAGTATTAGGAGAGGTTTAGGCAGCTTCTAGGCTCCTAATTCAGAGCAGAGGAAACGAAGTTCTTCAACTCCATCCTGTGCCCGGTGTTCTATGGGAACTGTAGTTTTGGCCCTAAGATTACATTGTGATTGAGATGTGACGGGGGAATGAATGGTCAGAGAGACATAGGGGAAGCTTGTTCTGCTCTGTGGTCCTAGAAGAGGTGTGTATTGTAGCCTGAATCTTTGTTTCAAGGTAGACTTGTAGTTCAGGGTACACATTTTTCCTCTTAAAACACTGTGAAAATGTGATCCACCATGTGCTAAAGACAGTGGGACCCCGTTTTTCAGGGTGGGACTGGATTTGAGATTATTTTATCAGTGAGTGTAGAGCCCTTCTGTCCTATGTAGAGGTCCTCTCTCTTGTCTTGTTCCAGATGTTCCTGTGTTTTAGTCTGGCTGTGCCAACTTCCCTCCATCCGACCACTGACTTATCTGTGTCTCTCTTCTGCAGCTAATGTGACCGTGTCTTTGCCTGTCCGGGGCTGTGTCCAAGATGAGTCCTGCACCCGAGATGGGGTGACAGGCCCTGGCTTCACACTCAGTGGCTCCTGCTGCCAGGGGTCCCGCTGTAACTCAGACCTCCGCAACAAGACCTACTTCTCTCCTCGAATCCCGCCCCTTGTCCTCCTGCCCCCTCCAACCACCCCAGCTCCAGCCACTCCGGCTCCAACCACCTCTGTCAGCACTTCCGCCTCAGTGCCAACTACTCTTCCCTCTATCACCAAAACCACCCCAACCCCAACCAGCCAGACTCTTCCCCATGAAGTACATCCCTCTCAGAAAGATGAGTCAAGGTCGTTTGGAGGTGCAGCTGGCCACCAGGACCGCAGTAACATGGGGCAATACCCTGCAAAAGGTTGGACCACAAAACCCTCCGGTAAAGGCTCTGGAGTTCCTGCACTTGGGTTGGCAGCTGTTCTGTTGGCCGTGGCTGGTGGTGCCCTCCTATGAGCTTTTCCACCTGAAAGCCTCCCTCTCATCCTTCTGCCCTGGCCCTGGGTACCAATTCTTCTGGTTACTTCTCCTTCCCACCACTGGACTGGGCTGGCCCAGCCCTCTCTTCTGATGTCCTCAGTACCCCCAGCTTCTGCTGCACTGGTTTGCAGCTTTGGGAAATAAAAATTACTGTTGTATATATAGTGCCAGGGTGTTCTAGCTTCTTGAGATAGCAGCTGCACCCTTCTCGTGGTACCCAGGACAGAGCTGGGGAAGTCCACTGCCCCAGGAAAGGTGGAAGAGTTGAGGAGAAGCTTCCTATGCACTTTTCCGTGGCCAGGTGGGAATAGGGGCTGCAGTGGCCCCTGTGTCTCCGTGGGACTCGTGTTCTCTTCTGCCTTGTTACTAGACTGTGAGCTCCTCCAGGGCAGGGACTGTGTCTTTCACCTCTGCGTGGCAAGTTTCTGGCACAGAAAGACTTCAATAAAGATGTAATTACTTTGTATGGTGCTTTAAAGGAGTCACTGCTGCCTCATTTGTTTTTTGCACTGAGCTCTTGCAACCGGGCCGAGGTGGACGAGGCAAAGCCTGTCCAGGGATGGAGAAGCTGAGGCCTAGAGCAGCAGCCCTGGTGGAGGCCTGACTTGAGATTCTTTGATTTCCTGGGGTCCAGTCAGGTTTTGGGTGATCCGATGGTGGTGGTGGGGGACTAGATGAAACCATGAAGGAGTACAGGGTGCATGGGATTGGCAACAATTTAGGGGGCAGACGAGAGCTTTGTCCTATGCCCCTCTCCCTCCCCCTTGTCCAGAGGGCCCATAAACACCAGCATCGGGTCAGCCTCTGCTTCAGGGCTGGTGACCAGGACCTTTGTTTTCTCCCAATCAGACAGGAAAAAACCCAGTTTAGAGATCAGAGGTCCTGATATGCATGGAAATGCTTCATGGAAGGGGACTGGGATTCAGAGAGGAGTGAGATAATAATACTGGGGCCACCCAGGTAGCTCAGCGCATTAAAATCCTTAGGCAGACTCAGGGGCCAGGGGTTCGATCCCTGGCGTGCTGTGCCAGCCCCTTTCCAGGGTGTGCTGAGACTGCGATTGAGACTGGTCGTGGTGGCACATACCTGTAATCCCAGTGCTTGGGAAGCTGAAAACAGAAGGATCACTATGAGTCCGATCTGTTCTATGAGACCCTGTAGACATTGTACTAAGTGCATTAAAAAAAAAAAAAAAACAAACAATGCTATGAGTGTCACTAGTAGTCATGGAGGATAGTACAAAAGAATGCAATAAAACAATAATAAATAAAGGTTATAGTAACAAAATAGGAAATAAAAGCCTGAGCTGTCATTTCTTGACACACAGGCACTGTGTGTGAAACACGAGACAGATTAGTAACTCCGGTAACTCCAGTTATAGGAACATCTTGCCAGATGCCAGGCTTAGGCTAAGCTTGTTTGCTTCCGTGATCTCCCTTAATTTTATACACTAATCCTGAGACAGAAGGGGGAAGCTGAGGCTCAGAGTTATGAAGCAATTCACCAATAGCAATTAATACATTTACTACATGCCGGGTGCTGGGGTGAGTGCTATCCTTGGATTAATACATGTAATGTATAGATCATCTCTTGGGAGGTCAGCATAATCATCTGCATTTTATAAGGTGAGGAAATCAGGCCCAGAGAGGTTGCAAAGCTTGTTCCAGGCCATCCAGCCATAGTCTGGAGTCAAACTCAGGTGTTTTGACAGCAAGAGAGCAGCCTTAACCTTACTGTCCCTTTGGTTTTACTAAGCTTTAGCCAGCCTTCTTCCAGCCAGCCAGGAGGTCCCTGGCCTCTCTCTAACCCTGAGTCTTAGACTCACAGTAGCCTAACCCAGGAGGTCCCTGGCCTCTCTCTAACCCTGAGTCTTAGACTCACAGTAGCCTAACCCAGGAGGTCCCTGGCCTCTCTCTAACCCTGAGTCTTAGACTCACAGTAGCCTAACCCAGGAGGCCCCTGGCCTCTCTCTAGCCCTGAGTCTTAGACTCACAGTAGCCTAACCCAGGAGGCCCCTGACCTCTCTTTGGAGAGTGTCTACTTTATTTATTTATTTATGAATATATTTAGTACAGGATCTGCAGGGTCTCACTACACAGATTCGACTCTTAGTGATCTTCCTCTTTTCAGCCTCCCAAGGCTGGGATTACAGGTGTGGGCCAGCATCCCCATTCTCAGTCGCTGTCTCAACCACTGTCTCAACGCGCCTCGGAGGCAGGGCCGGCACAGCACAGAGCTACGACCACTGCGCTCTGCCTAAGCAGGTGCTTTAGTCCGCTGAGTTATCTGGCCGGCCCTGAGAGTGCCTACTTTCAATAAGAAGTTATGAGTTCTTTGTCTGCCCATATGAGATATATGTGAGTCTTAAGTCTCTTGGCAGTTTACAGCCAATGACAAGCCCTTCTCAAGGACCTGGGAGCCATCTCTTGGAAATGTAATTAAAAGCAAGCAAGCAAGCAAGCAAGCAAGCAAGCAAGCATCACACTTTCCCGGTTTCTGCTAGGGCATGAGAGCTGCCTTCTACATTCCTTGGCTAAATTTCCATCTCTTCCTACCAGACCATCACTAAAAGTCCATAAATTGGTCCAATTAAGAAAGTAGGGATTGTCAAGATAGCTCAGTGGACTAAAGCACCTGCTTAGGCAAGCTTAGGCAAGAGCAGGGACCACGATTTGACCCCCTGGCACAACATGCCCACCCCCAGGGCAGATTGAGCCAGCCACAGAGTCTTGGCATAGTGGCACACTCCTATAATCCCAGCACTGGGGAGGCTGAAAACAGGAGGATCACTATGAGCCTGAGCTATGTAGTGAGACCCTGGAATAACCAAATACAATAAGAAGAAGGAGGAGGAGGAAGAGGAGGAGGAGGAGGAGAAAGAGGAGGAGGAAGAAAGAAGAAGGAAGAAAAAGGAAGAAGGAAGAAGGAAGAAGGAAGAAAAAGAAGAAGAAGAAGAAGAAGAAGAAGAAGAAGAAGAAGAAGAAGAAAGAAGAAAGAAGAAGAAGAAGAAGAAAGTAAACAACACATCGAACCAATCCAGACAGTGTTTAAATCACTTATCAAAAACCCAAACCAATTAGCCACAGAAAACCTCAAGCATGCCTGTGAATGGGCTGGTCACCTTTGCAGAGAGGCTAGTTTTTCACAAGATCAAAAGACATAATAAATGTACCCAGAGCCGGGCGTGGTGACGCACACCTGTAATCCCAGCACTTGGGAGGCTGAGGCAGGAGGATCAGTGTGAGTTTGAGACCAGCCTGGGCTATAAAAGTGAGCTCAAGTCCAGCTGAACATCACTGTGAGAGCCTGTCTCAAAAGGACCAAAAAATAATAATAATAAAAAAATAAATGTACCCAGTCCAACACTATAATGTGTCTCCTTTGTTTGAGGGCCCACATTCGTCTCTCTCTCTCTCTAATTATCATTTTATTTTATTTTGAAGAGTAAAAGCAAAAGCAAGAACAAAGATCAGAAACAAAGCCACAGAAGGCTTTGGCAAAAAAAAAAAAAAAAAGGGATTTTCAGGGTCCCTCAGCAAGAGGCACAAGTGAGCTTTATTAAACAAAGATAGGGTAACATCAACAATACATAATGTACAGATTTTGAAAACAAAATAGCTGATTAACAATGACTGATACATTATCTATTTTATTGTCAAGTCTGTTGCTCAGAATAACAGATATAGTTGTGAAAGGCTGGACATCTTAATACATGTCACCACTTGCTTTCAAGAAATCTTAAATTTTTGTTCTTATCTCTTTTTTTTGTCATTTATTACCTTTTAAAGAAAGAATTTATTTCAAAGAGAATAATCGATATGACATTAGGAATGGTACACATTCAGAAGACCAAGATGACAGGTATTCAAGCGTGGCTTTTGTGTTACACATTGCTGTCCTCTGTGTAGTTGCTTAGCTCACAGTTATCAGCACCACATGTGTCTCCTGAGTGTGCCCTACAGTCTCTATCTTTTAATAAAGCCCACTCATGCCTCTTTCCGAAGGACCCTGAAAGCCCTTTTTTTTTTTTGCTAAAGCCCTCTGTGGCAGGGTAGATTGAATTTGGGCAGCTCTGAGACCCAGCCTGGCAACACAGAGTTCCTTATTTTCTCACTTCTACTCCACAGGGGCCTTTTTCTCTCTGGGGGAAGCTCCCGAGGGAAGTTCTACATTGAAATTCCCCGTCTAGGGCTCTGCTTAGCGTGCTTGGGGCCCTGGGCTCCATCCCGAGTGCAGAGAGAGAAAGCCTTCAGAATTCCCCGCTGGCATGGCCCAGGCTTGCAGTTTTTGAAATTAGGCCCTTCTCCCTGCTAGGGTTTGTGTTAGGTGAGGCGACAGTCTGACAGCTGAGGCAGCTTCTCCTCCTCCTCTTCCTCCTCCTCCTCCTCCTCCTCCTCCTTCCTCCTCCTTCTCCTCCTCCTCCTTCTTTTCTTTTTTTTTTCTCCCAGTACTAGGGATTAAACTCAGGACCTTGCACTTGCCAGGAAAGTGCTTATTCTACTGAGCTATCTCTGCAGTCCCTAGCTTCTAAAGGATAATGTGATGGGCATATATTCTCCAGTATCTCAAATCAGAGTCTCATGAAATTCTCCAGGCAGGCCTCAAACTCCACATCCTCCTGCCTCCGTCTTTCTTCTGGGACTACAGGTGTGTGCCACCAGGCCATTCTTTTTCTGTCTTCTTTCCAGGTTTTATTTATTTAGCTATTTTTTTTTGTACTGGGGCTTGAACTCAGGACCTTGGGCTTCCCAGGCAGGTATTTAAGCCACTGACCTACTTCCCTAGCTTCTTTACAAGTTTTAAATCAGCACTGTATAACACCTGCACAACACTATATTTATATTGTAGGATTCATATGGTATTAAAATTCTTCTAGTATCCACATAAAATGTAAAGAGGTGCAACTAATTTTTAAGATATATTTTAACCCCAGTTGTGCAAAATATTATAATTTAAATATTTAATCAATATGAAACATTATTAATGATATAGTTTGCTTTTTTAGGGGGATCATAACTCCTTGCAATCTCAGATGTATTTTATTTATTTATTTATTTATTTATTTATTTATTTATGGTGCTGGGGTACAAAAGCCAGGGTTTCCTGTATGCTAGGCAAATGCTGTCTTGGTAAAGCATATCCTCAGCCTCCAAGTATATTTATTCTTCTATCACATTTCCATCGGTACTCACCACATTGCAAGTGCACATTATCTAAGGCTTTAGAACTTTATGTAGGGCCGGGAAGATAGCTCAGTAGAATAAGTGCCTGCCTGATAAGTGCAGGGTCCTGAGTTCAATCCCTGTTACTGCAAAAAAAGAGGGAGAACTTCATGCAGATGGAAAAATGCAGAATATCTTCATTTATAGTAAGGCTTGTATCACTCTCCACCATGTGATGCACGATAGTTTACCTATTCATGGTCACTGGTGCTATTTCCTATTTGAGGCTATTGTGAAATAAAGAGGCCATGAATATTCTCATTCGGGCTGGCAAGATGGCTCAGTGATCTAGAGCGCCTGCTTAGGAAAGCTTAGGCAACTGCAGGGACTGCGATTCGATCCCCGGCACCACATTCTGTGTCAGCTCCACCCCCATAATAATAATTTAAGGTTATTATACTATAAAAAGCTGGCCATAATAAATAAATACATAAATAAGAATATTCTCGTTCACTTATTTCTATGATTATATGCTTTCATTAGGCTTTTTAATGTATTTAGTACGGGGTCTATAGGGTCTCAAAACACAGATTGGACTCATAGCAATCTTCCTGTTTTCAGCCTCGGCAGTGCTGGGATTACAGGCACATGCCACCACACCCAGACTCTGGCTGGCTCAGCCCACCAAGCAGGTGCTTTTGTCAGCTGAGCTATCTTGCCAGCCTTATTTTCTGAAGTTTTATATCATTTATATCTTTGTGCTTTTAGTGTGTATTTTCCTGACAGGCATGTTCAACAGTTTTTTTAAGGTATATTGTCAGAGTCCCTTCCTGGTTCTCGTCTTGGCCCAAGAAGT
>PVKN010003205.1:23156-38457 GCA_004027915.1 Capromys pilorides | reverse complement strand
ATTATGTATTTTGTACAGGGTCTCACTACACAGCTCAGACTCATAGTGATCCTCCTATTTTTTAAAAATTTATTTTTTACACCTCATTTATTTGTTTGTGTTATGGTCGGCTCAGCCTGCCCTGGGGGTGCGGTTGGTGTGGCTGGTGCAGCATGTGGTGCCAGGGATCGAGCCGAGGTTCCTGCGGTTGCCTAAACTTTCCTAGGTAGATGCTTTAGACTGCTGAGCCATCTCATTGGACCAATCCTCCTATTTTTAGCCTCCCTAGTACTGGGATTACAGGTGTGTGTCACCATGCCTGGTCTCAGTGGCTGGCTCAGCACCCCCCACCCCCGGGGGTAGGGCCCATGTGGCATGTGGTGCCAGGGATTGAACCCCAATCCCTATGCTTGCCTAAGCAAGCGCTTAGTCTACTAAGCTATCTCACCAGCCCTTAGCAGTTTTTTTTCAATTTTTATTTTTATCAGTACATGTTTGTAGCCCATAATGTTCACATTCACTGTGGGGAGTTGGCACAGGTGCATAAAAGGTCTGGATATTTTTAATGTCCCCTCTGCCTTCCCATTCCTGCTTCTTCTTTCATGAGCACTTATGTAGGTGTGGGATACACTGGACAGACAGGCACTCTGTCACAAGCCTTTCCAGCCCTGGCTGCACAGTGACCACAGATCTGGGTTCTGGTCTTGGCCGCTTGATGCTAGGCTCCTTGGTCTGTCTGTCTGTCTTTCTTTCTTTCTTTCTTTCTTTCTTTCTTTCTTTCTTTCTTTCTTTCTTTCTTCTTTCTTTCTTTCTTTCTTTCTTCTTTCTTTCCTTCCTTCCTTTCCTTCCTTCCTTCCTCTCTTTCTTTCTTTCCTTCCTTCCTTCCTTCCTTCCTTCCTTCCTTCCTTCCTTCCTTCCTTCTTTCCTGGAGGGTTCCTTGGTTTCTACAGGTGGAAAATCCACCCCTTCTCTAGCACTGTGCAGCACTCTGCTGGCCAGGCCTGCCTAGCTGCTGCCAGAGATGAGACAAAGTGCTCCAAGCCCAGGCCAGGAGGGACGGCCAAGGTGTGAAAGCACCGGTGAGATGCCTTCCTGGTTGACAGTTTGGGTGGGAGAGACGCTTCTGTGGCAGAGGGGAGATGAAGCCTACAGGAGTCCAGGACAGGAAGGAGCTGCTCTGGCTTTCTGGGCAGCGTGGGGCTTTGTGGAAGACCTAACTCTGCGGGGCTGGGCCCTGAAGGCAGGCAGGATGGAGGAGCAGGAGGGTGGGGTGCACCTGGCAGAGATCCAGGGTGAAGTGTACATTTAGGGGGCTGGACCTAGAGCTGAGCAGCCTCGGAGCTCATCCTGGCCACCTCTTTTCTGGCCAAAGAAATATCACACTGCCTGAGTTGGTTAAAAATTCTCAGGATCACGTAGCACATGGGGGCCATGCACAGAGCAAGGAGGCAGGAAGGGATTTTTCAATCTGAGCTGAGTTTCCAGCCTCAAGAATGTTTTGAGGTGTTGGTTAAAGCTGGCAGCCCCTGCATTTTCCATCACACACTCCACAAAGCGCACCATGAACTCTAACACCCCCACGTCTCCAGCCCTTAGTGTTCCTGAGGTTCTCTGGCCCATAGGCTGGGGGTGGGGGGATTCTAACTTTATTTCTACATTGCAAAGTAGTCACATCCTGGGGGAGACCCACGAGGAGAGAGATCCTTAGCCACCCCTTCCCAGGCCCTAGTGCTTGAGTGCTGATAATAGGCGTCAGAACTGAGGCTGGAAGGAGGTGTGAAAGCCAGCTCCTGTGTGACACCTCCCTGACCATGACACACACAACTTCCCAGGGCACACTAGGTTTCAGGACATCGCAGCTCACCCGGGCTCTGGCTTCTACTCTTAGGCATGAACAGCTGGCTTTCGTTTCCTTGGTCGTGGAAGACTCTCAAAGGGTGGCCACCCCTTCTGATCTATTCATGGGCAGAGAAGAGCCTCATTACCCCAGGACTAACATGCTAGCGATCCACAGAATGAGGCTAGGTCTTGGAGACTTGCGCCCTCTTCTCTTAGCCTCTTACGGAAAGAACCGGTTAGCGCGAGTGTCTACCAGAGGCTCCTACAAGGATGGCTGTGAAGCCCAGAGTTATCCCCTACTCTGGTGGGAATGTGCCCCCTGCAGTCCATGTGGGGGCACAGATGCACATGTTAATGGTCTTTGGATGTGGTGATTAGGATTAGGTGAAATCATGATGGCTAGGTACCCATGATACCATTAGTGAGTTTACGAGAAAAAGGAAGGAGGCCCAGGCTTGTACATTTGCTCTGATTCCCACACTACACCCCCTGCCATGTGCAGCGCGGAGGCCTCAGCAGATGTCAGGTGGACACTAGCACAGTGCTGTAGACAGCAACATCTGGAATCATGACCCGAACAAACCTGCACTCTGCGCAATTACTAGCAGTTTCTTCTCTCTCTCTCTCTCTCTCTCTCTCTCTCTCTCTCTTCTCTCTCTCTCTCTCTCTCTCTCTCTCTCTCTCGGTGGTACCAGGGATTGAACTCAGGATCCTGTGCTTGCCAGGCAAGCACTTATTCTACTAAGCTATCTCCCCGGCTCGCTTGCTTGCTTGCTTGCTTTCTAACTTTCTTTCTTTCTTTCTTTCTTTCTTTCTTTCTTTCTTTCTTTCTTTCTTTCTTTCTTTCTTTCTATCTTTTCTGACACAGGATCTCTCTATGCAGTTCAGGCTGGCCTTGAGCTCACTTTGTAGCCCAGGCTGGTCTTGAATTGACACAATTCCCCTGCCTCAGTCTCTCGAGTGTTGGGGTTATAGGCGTGCACCACTGTGCTCAGCTGCTAGCATTTTCTTATAGCAAAAGAAGACTGAGTAGCATACCACGTGTAGTCTAGATGATCACCACCACCACCGCTGCCAACACCACTATCACCATCACCACATTTCCATCTCCAGTGGCAGCAGTAGCATCTGTACCCCAGCCACCCACTTCATCTCCGCCATCACCACCATCTCTGTATGCCACCCCTGTCAACCTCTCCGCCATCCTCATCACCATCATGTCCACTGCAGCTCTTGCCTCCGCTTCTACCAATACTGTTGTGTTCATAACCACCATCTCCTTTGCCTCCATCTCTGTCTCCATCACCATCTCTGCTAGCATCACTCCCTTCTCTCCAAAACTTCTCTGCCACGGCTACCACTGCCCAAACACCGTCATCTTTACCATCAACAGCATCTCCATCTCCACCCCAGCCCTCCTCTTAACTCCCTCATCACGAAGAGCACAGTTACTCTGCTACCCCACCTCTGCCCATTTTGATCAATTCACCCACTTTACCTGGAACTCAACTCCCTTGTTATTTAGGTGGGTGCCTCAAGCTCTTCCCATTTGCCCAGCCCCAGAAAGGGTAACTATAGTCTCTGTGTTCCCAGTTTTTTCCCTTGAGACTTCTCATGGAAGATGAAATGAAATGCCTTGCTCTTTAAGTTAAGGAAGATTATGTGTCTCTTGCTGTTCCTGACTTACCAGGCCCATCATTCTGTCCTGGATGGAAATTGGATTACTCTGACAGAATGTGTTCTTTGGAAGGCAGTGCTAGTTATTACCTAATACCTTATGACCTAGTGTTTGCAGATTGATTTTTTGACGATGTGTCCCAGTAGTTTTCTATTATAGCAGCTCAGTTGATAGGTCCAGCACTTTTAGAGGCATCTGCTTTCTCCTGGGCTTAAAGGGAAGCAGGGACAGCCTGCCTGGATCTCTCCTCTCTCTCATCCCAGGCCCCTCACCAATTCTCCATAAATCCCCTCAGAGTGAGAGCTAGTGACTTGACTGCAGCTTGGGCCAATTCCTTAAGTACCTCGGCATGTAAGTCATCAGGGCCCGTGGATGTGCGCACACGAGTTCTTTCCTTCTGCTCTTGGCGCGCTGCCCTCTTGTGATTCCACGTCGTGCTTCTCTCAGATCACAGCTGACCTTTTTAGGCTAAGAAAAAAAGTTAAAAGCCTCTGCTTTTTAGTGGCATTGCTTTATGGATGTTCTCTCTGCCCCAGCTAGGAAAGAGCCAACAATCTCCTAGCCCCCTGCCTTTGGCCTGTTGTACTCAGAAAGTGTTTTTCTCATTCTTTTGCTGCCTGTGCAAGTTAGATCTCATTTCTTTTTCTAAACGACTCTTCTGATTTTATCTCCACGGCCTTCTGTTATTTCTTTATGTGTACCCCTCCTTCGTAACCTGGCCTGATTTCCTCTTTCTCTGGCATGTCCAGTATCATTTTAGTTACCTGGGAAGTTTTCTGCATAACTAACAAGGAATTTCGGGGTTCCTTTAAGTTGCCTATTCATCATTCATTCTCTGTTCACTTTGTAATGGTTCTCAAACTCAGCCTTTGTTCCTTGCATGCGGGTTCTCAGGGCTGGGTAGAAGGCCTCTCAGGAGCACCAGTATCGCAGCGTAGTTTCCTCTCCCGCTTTTTTCCTTTCACGCGGCTGGCGGTGGCCTTCTCAATACACCCTTGTGTTTCCCAGTGCCTTTGCCCTGCGTGTCAAACCTAGCGAGCACCTGCTCCCCAGGATGCAGGCTCAGGCCCAGAATTGTGGGAAGGACCAGCACCTGGTGCCTGGTGCCTAGTGCATGGGCAGGGACGCTTTCAAGGGGTGTGGGGCCACCCCAAGTGCAGCTCTCTCCACTCACAGCCCCGTTTGCTCAGGCTAGGCCATCTGATTTTTCTCCAGGACCTTTACTTTTGACCCAGGGCCCTGCCAGCTTGGGGCTTGCTTGTGGATGAGCCTTGCCGAAAGCCCCCCACTGTCAGATGCATCCTGGTGCGGAAGAGTACGCCTCTTAACCACGCACGCATGCACGCACGCACGCACGCACGCACACACGCAGATCTGGAGTTCCTTCAGTCCTGCGGAAGGTGCTGGTGAATGTGAGGCATGCAGACGGGATGTGCCAGCGATGGCCATGTGCCCCACCGCTGTGCTAGAGGAGCTGCTCTGCCCAGGCCACTTTCAAGTAGGGTCTTTAAGTTAGGAATGCGTTTGACAAGGGAGGGAGAAGAGCGCTGAGGTGGGACAAGGTCTGTCATGGCAGGAGGTGCAGGGCGCTCCTGGGCAAAGCAGAGCTTTCTAGCTCAGAAGCCCAGGGGTTCCCAGCCATCTACTGATCAGGGCATCTCATGTCCTGATGGTCCTGCCAAGAGGTCCTGATGGACCTCTACTGTCTCTCGGGGATTCAGGTAACCCCACTGTCATCTGCTGTCACCTCAAAACTTAACCTCTTCCAAAAACGTTTCTCCCTCCAGGCAACCCCAGAGAAGGCTTGGCACCTTGTCCTTTCTTTTCTTTTTCTTTCTTTTTTTTTTTTAATTTTGTTTTATTTTTGTTTAAACCTCATTTATTTATTTGTGTTATGGCCGGCTCAGCCTTTCCTGGGAGTGGGGCTGGTGCAGCATATGGTGCCAGGGATCCAGCTGTGGTCCCTGTGGTTGCCTAAGCTAGCCTGAGCAAGTGCTTTAGACTGCTGAGCCACCTCTCTGGCCCATCCTTCCTTTTCTTAATGGTTGTGACAGGAGGAGTGTGTCACAAATTCTAGGCTTCCCCCACACAGGGCTGTCATCCTCTCCTCTAGGATCCAGCTAGGTGTGCTCTCTTTTCTACATCAAATTTATTATGTGAAGAAAAATTTAAAGGCATGGATTAACAAAAATGTTAAAATACTTAACACAATTCATGCATAATCCCCACTAGTAAGTTAACCCTGTTGACATTTTCATGTAGATCTTCCCAGCTGTGTATAATTTCCTTTAACAAAACATGCGGCTGGCAGCACAGGCATCGTTCAGAAGCACGCACGGTTCTACCTCATTATTTTAAATGGCTGCCTAGGGCTGAGGATGTAGCTCCGTGGTAGAGCACTCGCCTAGCATGTGGGAGGCATGGGGGAGGTCCTGGGTTCAATATCCAGCACCATGAAAACAAAATAAAAAGCATTGCACTGAGCAATAGAATCAGCCTTATTTATTTAAACCCAGAAGCTCCGAGATGGAGTAAAAATGAAGAAAGGCCTGGGTAGACTCACTTTCTGCTTCCTCTGTGTTCCTTTGGTGCCCAGGGTTTGAAAGGCGGTGGTAGAAATCATGCGGGTCCTAAAGCGGGGAGACGCCAGCTTTGAACACGGGCTCATTCACCGCGTGGGGGCCTCTCAGAGCCGCCCACACATCCCCCGGACCTCATCCTATTTGACATTTTTTGAAGCATTTAACTCAACTCATTGCTTATCTTTTCTGACTGCCTTTCTTCCTCCAGCCTCTTGCGAGCCTTGCCTAGCGCCCCTCTGGCCCTGATTTCTTCCTCTAGGTTACCTTTCCTTTCAGTTTCCTGGATGGAACTTTTTTTTCTGACCCACACTTAAAGGTTGGTTCTCCCCAGGGCTCAGTCCTTGGCTCCTTCCTTCCCTGTGTCTTTCTACCCCATCATGCTCAGTTTGTTCCCTTTGGATGACCTGTCTGCTTCCATACAGTGGAGGCAAAGCTCTCTGGCCTGCCTCCCTATCCTGAAATCTAGATCTACATATTCGACAGCCCACCAAGCGTCTCCATCAGAAACTCAGTGTTTCCACATCTGAGCTTGCTGTTAGTTCCCTTTGAGGTAGGGCCTCTTCTGAGGGCTCAGTGACCACCACCAGCCCGGAAAGCCAGCACCTAGGAGTTTTCTGACTGGATTCTGCCAAATCCAGTCCCACGAATGGCCTCATTCCTGACTGTAACAACACCTTCTTCTGCCCACATCTGTCCATGGGATCTTCCTTCTGGGTTCCACCTGTGACCTGCACAACAGTTTCCCCCTTTACATTGTGCCATCACAATACTTTTATTTTTTTATTTTTATTTATTTATTTATTTATTTATTTTTTTGAGATAGGGTCTCGCTGTGCAGTTCAGACTGGCCTTGAGCTCACTTCTGTAGCCCAGGCTGGTCTCAAACTCACACTGATCCTCCTGCCTCAGCCTTCCAAGTGCTGGGATTACAGGCGTGCACCACCACGCCCAGCTCCATCACAATACTTTTAAAGAATTTTTAAAGTATAATTCGTATACAATAAAATGCACATATTGAAGCATACATGTGGTGAATTTTAATAAATATCCTATGTCCGCCTAGTCACTGCTCCAAAGAAGATACAGGGAAATCCATCATTCCTGGCTGTTCCTCTGGACCCTTTTCAGTCAGCTCGTGGGAGAATCTGTCCTGCAATTTCTTCCATGGGTTACTTTTTCCCTGTCCATAGAACTTCATCTCAACAGAATTCTATAGTTTGCATTCTTCCACTCAGCAAAATGTTTTCGAGATTCCTTTATGTTGTCACCATAATCATTGAGAGGTATTTATTGAAGCTAATCTCTGGTGAAAACTTTTCACTGCACCCCCATCATCCAAATTCCAGAGCCCTGCATGATCTGGCCGCAGCTCAAACGCGCCCTACCCATTAGCTGTAACCTTTCCGAATACAGAGCCATTTGTTCACCTGCACAAACAGAGCTTCGCAGAGGCTGGAATCCCTCATCTCCAGAGCAGTTTGCCTGGCAAACTCCTACACAGCTGGCAACCCTCCCCTCAGATTCTGTGAGGCCGTCTCAGACCTCTTCCCAGCCCAAGACAAAGAGTCTGTCAGTTCCATTGTAAAGCACTGCGTCCACTCTGTCACCCCAAGCCCTGCCCCTCCCCGACTGGACAGATTCCTTTCTTGGTCCTCGTGCTGTGTGTGGCTAGGTATTTATGTAAGCCCTTAGTTATGCTCTGAGGGACAGAAAGATTCATTCAGAAGAGATTCTTCCTGTGGAAGACAATCTTGTCGCCTTACCCAAGAGCCATTCCCCATAATCTTCTTTGCTAACAGAGCCTGCTCCTGTTCAAACAATCATGTGTTTTGAGATACCTTTGCCAGTAATTGGTTAAGGAATGGTCTAGTGCTGACCAAGAGCCAGAAGGAAGACATATGAAGGGGGTCTCTGGGAAAGGCTTTTCTCTTTGGGACTCTTGTGTGGGATGGTATTTGGAGTTGTAGCAGCCACCTTGTGACCATGAGGCCAAGACCAAGAGACATACAGAGATATCGATCCAGTGCCTAATACTAGCGGATATCAAATCCCCCCACCTTCTAACTTCCTGTTATGTGAGGTAATGATATGAGTTTCCTACTAAAGGCATAATTTGTTGAATATTCTGATATTTGAGGCCAACTGTTATTAGTTATTCTTAATGAGTTTTGTAAATAATCTTATTATTTATGTATTTATTTATTTAGGCACTGGGAATCAAACTCAGGACCTTGCACTTGCCAGACAGGTGCTTATGCTGCTGAGCTGTCTGCCTGGCTTATTTTGAGATACTTGTGGAACCTGTGCGTTTTTCTGAGAGTACAAGTCGCTGGGCATCCAGATGATGGTGCAGAGCAATTTTCCCTGACCGTGGCCAGGCCACATCCATCTAGGGGGGCTGCAGAGAGCGGCTCCCGCCCATCCCTGCTTCTTGGCGCTTGACCTCTGACCTACATAAGCAAAGGGGAAAGAGCTTCCTCTCCTGGGCTTTGTCCCAGGCTCTCAGCCTAACTCCTTTCCCACCCACAGGAGCGAGGGAACGAGCATTTCAGGTCCTGGATTACCTTCTTAGCAACTCACAAGAGAGGATTAGGGGCTGGGGACATAGCTCTGTGGCACAAGTGCCTGCTTGGCAAGTGCAAGGTCCTGAGTTCGAACCCCGGTTTCAGAAAAAAAAAAAAAAAAAAAAAAAAAAAAAAACAAGAAAGGTCTTGGAGACAAATTTTGTGGAGCAGTTGAAAATCAGGACAGTAGAACTCTGGTGGAGCCCACGCTGTTAGTCACAGGGGCACCCAGAGCCACCTCCTGCAAAGCTCACTCCTGTTATGCCTCAGTGCCTGGCCTCCCTGGGCTTTCATAAGGTTAGCGTTGAGCAGGTGGCACAGGAACCCTGAGAGGCAGAAGCGTGTGGAGCCTCAGCCAGCTGGGCCAAAGCTGCTTGGAGGCGAGGGTCTGGCTCTGCCCGCCCAGCCTTCCTTTCACCTCCTCTGAGTGCAAGACCCACGCCGAGCCTCGGCCGTTTCCACCTCGGTTGGCTCACTTCTCTTTTCCCTGCACAGATGTTTCCCTCAATAAATCTTGTGCAAATCTAATCCCATCTTTGGGTCTGGCTTCTTAGAGGACCTGAACTAATGTGCTTTGGTTTTTAAAGCCCCCAAAGTCTCCCTGGTAGCCTGCATATAAAGCACCTGGCACACTCTGAGTGGTTTCTCTTCCTCTGAGTGTGGGCTAACAGTAGTCATGTGGTGAGGCCATTCCTGCATCCTGTGGAAGCAAGACAGACCACCCTGTGACCAGGAGAAGGTGCAGCACCTGGAGGCCTGTGTAACCGGAGGCTCAGAGAAGCTGAGAGACTCAGCTGAGGGCATCCAGCTCAGGGCTGACTGCACTGTCTGTCTGTCTGTGTCTCTTTGTCTGTCTCTTTCTCTGTCACATACACATACACACGGGGAGATGGAGGTGGGTTGGACAGACACAGGGTCAGGGTGCGGTGTGGGGCAGGCAGAGGGCATGTGGAAAGCAGCTCTTTCCTGTCCCTCCTGGCCCACTTCCCATGGCTGCTCTGTGTGTTTTGGTGCCATGGCAACCGGCTCTGAGGGCTCCACATGGAGGGTAAAGCCTAACCTCAGGGCACCGGGCAGCTAAACAGCCCTGCAACATCCCAGGACCATGACTTTCCAGCCTCGATCCAGCCTAGAGACGCTGCCCGGCCCGGCCTTAAGCACTGGAAAGCCCTATTTCTGCTCCGTCTCACCACTTATGTAGCCAGTGGGCTCACCCTGGCCATGAGAGCTCTGAGCCTGGGGTGCATTGTTTCCTTCAGATTGGGGCAAGGTCCTAATCTGATGTCCTCCTGGAAGCTGTCCCTGAGTTTCCTCGTCCGCAGGGAAAAATCTTCCTCTGAACTCACCTAGCAGTTGCTGCTTGGTCTGCAGCAATGCTGTCGGGACATTTGAATTCTGTCACCCCCAAGTTCAGATTTTACACCAACCAGGAAGCTGCCATGGCTTCTGAGCTAGCAGGAACTGGGGAGGGAGGCAGGAATGGCACTGTCTCAGAGCTGTGGTCTCCAGGTTCAAGTAGTTCACTGTCTAAGGCTCATTTTTTTTAGTCGTAAGAAGAGGAGGAAGTTGTCAACCTTCCTGCTTGCATTGAGGACAAGTGACAGGAGCTGCTGACGCAGTACTTGGTGCAGCAACGCTCTGCCTTCTCCCTGCAGTTCAGTTTCCCTGCACCACCAGCTGCCGGGGTAGAACACTGTTGCTCCCCAGGCCTCTCCAAGCACTCATTCTTGGACCACGGTGGTGGACAAGGTACAGGCTTTGCCTTCTGAAAGTTCCCCCCCTTTCACCTGACCCCAGAACTGATGGTAAGATGCCCGTGAGCAATAGATCTGGGCTCTGGAATAGACTGAGATGCAAGACAGAAGGCCCCCAAGATGGGATGGGTCTTTTCTGCCCAGGGAGTCCTACGAACCCAACGTCACACTGACCAAATCACAACAGGAGTTAGGTTTCTTGATGAAATCTCATAATTCTGAAGTGAATCTGGAACAATCCAAAGAATGCTTGAAAAATCAGCACAGGGGTAACAGCCTCTTTTGATCTCACACCCAGACGGCCCCTGGCAGGACTTATGCAGAAGTAAGTGGCAGGTGCAGGGCAATGCCATGGGACAGGGGGCTGAGAAGAGGGTTCTCTCTCATAGAGCAATTGGGAATATGAGGAAATGGCCTTTAAATGGCAGGGGCTGGTGAGATAGCTCAGCAGACTAACATGCCTGCTTAGGCAAGCACAGGGACCATGGCTTGATCCCTAACACCACATGCCATGCCAGCCCTGTCCCCAGGGTTGCTGAGCTGGCCTCAGCGTCTGGATATAGTGGCGTATACCTATAATCCCAGCACTGGGGAGGCTGAAAGCAGGAGGATCACCACGAGTCCAAGCTGCATCATGAGACCCCGCAACATCAACCAAATACATTAAAAAAAATAGCAAAATAAAGTAAAAGCAGTAGGGTAGTATATTTTGTTATAAATAAATTCTAGGAATCATATATATAGCCTGGTGACTCTAGCCTGCATCATATTCTTGTGGTTTGCTAAGAGGAAATCTTGGGGGTTCACATCACACACACATATACACACACAAACACACACATGTACCCTCAACTATGTAAGGTGATGGATGTGCTGATTTACTTGATTGTGGTAATCATATTACAATGTAATATATATCAAATTATCACATTATGGGCTGGCAAGATAGCTCAGCAGATTAAAGCGCCTGCTTAGGTAGAGTGCGACAGCGGGGTTCTATCCTCTGCCTGCCTTGCCAGCCCCACCCCAGGGGCGCAGGGCATGGTGGCTTGTGCCTACAATCCCAGCGCTTGGGAGGCTGAAAAGCAGAAAGGATCACTGCAAGTCTGATCTGTCCAGTGAGACCCTGTAGACTCTGTACTAAATGCATAAAATAAAATCACACTGTGTACTTTATATATAGGTAGAAGGATAGATAGATGTAGATATAGGTAAAATGTGTCAGCTACACATCAATAAAGCAGGAAAAGGAGCAGTAGGAGAAGACTGATACTTCAATAAATATCACAGAGACAATTGGCTATCTTTATGGAAAAAAACAAAAGCATAAAGTTAGATTCCTTCTTCACACCATTTGCTAAAATAAATTCCAGATGGATTAGAATGTGCAATGTAAAAAACAAAGCTGTAAAACTATTAAAAGAAAATATAGGAGAATTTGTTTGTAACCTTGGGGTAGGAAAGGCTTTCCTTAGTGAGATATAAAACACAGAAACTATAAAGGAAAAGATTGCTAAATGTGATTATATCCAAGTTTGACACTGCTGTGTGGCAAAAGACACCATAAATATGTTAAAAAGACAAAGGGAGGGACTGGGGAGATAGCTCTGTGGCACAAGTGCCTGCCTGGCAAGTGCAAGGTCGTGAGTTCAAACCCTGGTTCCACAAAAAAAAAAAAAAAAAAAAAAAAAAGACAAAGGGAGAGACTGGAAGAAGACTACAACATATGCCACAGAAAAGAATCAATGCTTACAATCTATACTGAATCCCTACAAACAAGTAAAAGACAAATAACCTGAAAGGAAAAACAGAGGACTGGACTAGACACTAGTTCACCAAGAAGGCACTACAGGTTGCCCGCTAACTTACAAAAACACGCCCAGGCTCACTAATAATCAAAGAAATGCAAATAAAAACAACACTGAGGTAACAGTGCTCACCTATTAAATGTGCCAAAAATTTAAGGATTTATCCTAGCCACTGTTGGGAGGAATCTAAAAGTAGTGAGCACCTTCAGCACCGCTGGGTGAGATAGGAGGTCGCCATGGTGCTTGCAGATCCGGCTTACTTGGATGTGGCATGCATCCTCCATGGGAGCCCTTCCAAGTCTCTACCTGGAAAAATGTTCCAATGAGACACATTCACCTGGGGGGTGTTGGTGGGGACTGACAGAAATGGGAGCAATCATGGACAATGGAAATGCTCTTGGATTCAGGAAGCGTTCAACAGGTTTGTTTTTGAGACAATTCTCACTGTGCAGCTCAGGCTGGCCTTGTGCTCTCTTTTGTAGCCCCCAGGCTGGTCTTGAACCCCTTGAGATCCTCCTGGCTCAACCTCCTGAGTGTTGGAGTTACAGGTGCGTCCCACCAGGCCCTGTTTTGGGGTGAACAGTGGGCACCCACATCCGGGGCTGAGATCGTATGCATGTGGTGCCTGGGATTGAACTCAGGTCCTTGTGCTCGCCACGCAGGTGTTTATGCCTCTGAACTATCTCTCAGGCCTCAGCTGAACATATTTTGACACTGTGCATTGGTAATGGTTCCTGGGCTCTAAACAAATGAGCTCGACCTCGTTGAGATCCTGAGATGAAGTAAGCCGTCGAGCTGTGTTCACGTAAACATGGAAGTGAACTTCAAAAGCCTCCCAGAAGGAGCTATACCAGGCTGACAACCCCATGGAGGGGAGTGGGAGTGTGCAGGAGCTAGGAAAGGCTTCATCTGAATTATTTGTTTATTTTTTTGCAATGAGTATATATTGCTTATGGAATAGTAATACAATTAAAATAGCTAGAAAAGCCAGCTGCAACTCGATGCCTAGCAGTTTGTGCTCCTGCCTTTCAAGTCCTGCTCACTGCTGCTGCCCTGGCTGGGTTGTTTAGGTTCATGTAGGTGTTTATGCCTCTGCAGAGAGAAGCTGGAAGCTGCAGCTGGAAAAAGCAAGGAGGCTTCTAGAGGGGGTGGCACTTGAGCCATGGCTAGAAAGGTGCAATAATTTTCATCCTGATTTGTTACATAGTGTATGACACTTCCACAGACATTTCAAATAACAAAGAAAAAGTTCCACCTGTAATCCCATTATCCAAGTAATTGTTGTGAACGTCCCTCTATAAGGCACATATCATTTAGGTATGCAATCCAAATAATGCATTTTGATTACATATTTTTAGAAAATATAACATTATATCATGGGTCCTTTATGACAATGTTAACTGACATTTACAATAGGCAGCTATTAATGGCAGAGCAATATGCCATCGGTGAACATATTATGATTTAATTACCTGCCTAATATCACTGGTTGTTGGGGTTATTTTGTACTATTAATGCTGTGGTGAACATCCCTGAGCCTGTTGGGTATTTTTCTCCCCCCACTTTTTCTCCTTTTGGGATATTTCCTTGGAACAAATAAATGCTCAGAAGTGGAAATACTGGATCAAAATTTATTAACACTTTTATGGCCCTTGAAACACGTTGCCAAATTGCTTCTAAAAGTGGAGGCCTAGAATACACTGAGGGCTTTGTTAGGCAAATATAAGAGGTGTAGAAGTTGGACAGGGGTCCTGCGTCCAGGAAACAACATGTATAAAGGTGCATTGACCGCAACAGACTTCTGCAATTTATCTTTGAATGCTGTGACCTGGCCGAGGTGTAGAATTGAGTGGCAGGTTCTATTGGTTGACCAAGCAGAAGCCGTTCTTGAGTTAAAAGCCAGATGACCACTTTCTCAGCTTCTTTTGCAGCTAAAAGTGACCATGTGAGTCAACTGTGGGCTCTGGAAAGGATCTGTATTACGGTTCTCTAGGGGAACAGAATCAATAGAAAATATGTGTATAATTATGCAAGGGGATTTATTAGGTGAGCTTAAGGATCAGAGGTGGGAGGACACACAGTGGCCACCTGCACACCAGAGCTTCCAGCAGCTGCTTAGCCCGAGAACATGGAGGCCTCAGAACAAGAGGAGCCAGGGTATAGCACCTGTCCAAACCGAAGGCACAGGGGCTCCCTGAAATGGTGCAGGTGTGAGCCTGAAGAAACTGAAGACTAACATTAAAAGGTGATGGCGAAAACTGGATACTTCCAAAATGGGAATGCTTCCTTTTTTGTTGCCCTTGTATCTGGTTCAGACTACAAGCCTATTGGTTGGTGCCACTGCATCAAAGGTAGGCCTTTGTTCTCCATTGGCTGGCCTCCATGTCAATCAACCACAGACAGGGCCAGTGCTGTGCTCCTCTAATCTGCTATTGGTTTCTTTCTTTCTTTCTTTTCTTTTTTTTTTTTTTTTTTTTTTTTTTTTTTTTTTTTTTTTTTTTTTTTTTTTTTTTTTTTTTTTTTTGTCTTTTTGAGACAAAATCTCACTATGCAGTTCAGGTGGACCTTGAGCTCACTTTTGTAGCCCAGGCTAGTCTGATCCTTCTGCCTCAGCCTCCCAAAAGCTGGGATTACAGGCATGTGCCACCATGCCTGGCTAGGCATGAAAGTTCTTATAAAGGAATAAAGATAAAATCTTACAGGGATCAAAAAAGCACTTTAACTGGAAAGAGCATAAATACAGGCAACAAGGCCATGCTTAAGCATAGAAATGATGGCAAGAGAGGTTTCCTTCTCAGCATCCGAGTTGCCTGGTGCCTTGGGCCTGAGCGCAGAAGTGGCCAGGGGAGGGGATGATGGCGGGTAGAAGCTGCTGACCCTGAAACCGCTTTTAAGGAAGCATGGAGGTGCATTGATGAGTGAAACCAGAAAGCAAAGACACTGCACAAAAAGAAATCCAGGCCTCCAGAGAGCAGTAGGCAAAGAGCAGCCTTGTTATTTCACTTAGTAACACCTGCACCCTGTTCTCCAGCAGGGTGGCCTTGTGCCTGCCCGCATACATACATCTCCTGTGTCCCCATCCCCCCCATCCCCCATC
>PVKN010003205.1:0-23056 GCA_004027915.1 Capromys pilorides | reverse complement strand
CCATCCTCTGTAAGAAAGCTCTGTGCTGGGGTGTGTTCCATTTCTGAGGTGGCTTCCATTGTCTCTCTCCAGGAGGGGGCTATCAGGGGACAGCTTGAACTCAGGGAGGACGAGGGGCTCCAGGTACAACTCCTTGCCCCACATTTGCTTCAGCACTCTATCTCTGGGAGCACCTCTTCCTCACCTGTAATATGCACCCCATGCTCTCTGCCTCCCCAACCTAATCAGAGATGCAGAGTGCCTATGTCCTTGTCTGGCACACAGTAGGCCACTGATAAATAGTGACTATTAGTGTATAGAAACCATTAGGACACATAAAAACATAAGGCTAACAGCATTAACAATGATTGTAGTAATTAGCCCGCTCTCCTCCTTCCTCCAGGCAGAAGGCAGCCAAGGAGACAGGACTATTACAGTCCCTCCAGCCTGGGGACAGACTTCTGGTAGGCTCATTGGAGTTGTTCTTAGCAGATGGGCTCTCATTTCAATGGTGCTGCCTTTTCTCTCCCACAATGCGGTTCAGATCATCGAGATAGCCAGGTCCTGTTCCCAGCTGGAGAGGAAGCCCCTCTTGCCCACCCCAAAGAAGTCAGGGGTCTCGAGGCCACCTCTGAGCTGCCCCAGCCCCCACAGCCCTTAGTAACTCCTTCTCACCCCTCCTCTGCCCTGCTGGGCTAGAGGAGGACTTAGCTTCTGTGTCCTCAGGAGGGATGCATCGAAGGCCACACTGCGCACGTGCTGAGAAAGTCTCTGTCCCCTGCTCAGTGTCTGAGTAGACAGGCAGGTCCCCTGCTAGGTGTCCTTGGCCTGGCTTAGCCTCTCAGTTGAGTCCCCCTTCCCTCCCCCGCTTTCCCCAGCCTGTTGGTCATGGGGAACAAGGGGAAACCTTAATTTTGTCCGACTCTAATCAGCACAGCTGGGAGAACCAACAGGCAGGGCAGGGGTGGAGGTGAAAGGCCGCAGGCCTAATCTGTGAGCCACCCAGTCACCAGAGCCTGGCTTCCCTCCTAACAAGCCATGGAGCAAACAAATTATCTTTGTTGTTCCTGGGAAATCTGCAAGTACTTAGCCGTGTAATTAGCATCTGTGCCTCGTGCCGGCAGTTCAGGTGAACAGGCCACGGCTACCCAGTGCCAGGCCGCCTGTAATCAAAACCAAAGCCACAGCCAGGGTGCTCTCTGGTGAAGACGATGTCAAATTCAATCCGGCCCTCACCTGGGATGGCTTCCCGGCGCTCAGAGCTCCGTGCTTGTGAAGGCCCGAGCTCCGAAATGCAAGAGAAAGGGGTAGAAGGTGGGGGAGCCCAGTCTTTCCCAGAAATGGCCCAGCTCTAGGAGCTGGGGCAGCTGGAGGACCCGGGGTGGCCCCAGTGGGCCCCATTGGGCTGTTTCCCAGTAACTGAAGAACATCGAGCTCTAAAGTCTAGGCTAAGAGGAGTCATAATGCCAAGTGCCGGGTGCTGACAGCCTACTGAGGAAGGGGCTTTATCTACTCATGGGTTATTTCATTTAAATGTCCACTGCCTCTGAGAAAGGTGATATACCTCTCTGTGGAGAAGAGTGCTCCAGCCTCTCAAAGTCATCATGGCAGCACCAAGCGTCAACCCTGCATCCAACCTTGGTCTGAGCCCTGTCCTGCGATCAGGTCTACCTTGAAGCCACTTGTTCCATGTAGTGATCGGCAGAGCCTCCCTGACATTGCATACAAGGTGGCAGCTCCCTCAGTGACATGGGACAGGAAGGGCTGTCTTGTTCCTGCTGTCTCGTTCCTGTTCTCGGCTTCCTGCAGAACACGGTACCCCTATGTGGAACAAGAAAAACAGGCCAGAAATAGGCACCATGTGTACTTCTGGTAGGTGTCGGGGTTAGGATAATGACAGAGGCTCAGTGAGCACCACAGAGGGACACACCCCCCGTGACAGCTGGCTGGTGTTTGCAGAGGGTGCAGGCAGAGGGACTCCCTGGTACAAGCAGCAGAGGCTGCACTGGACTGACCCCTGCACACACACAACCCACGGCGCCAAGGGCCGAGGCAGAACTCAGTGTCGGACTGCAGCAGGGGCTCATCTTGCAGGGGCAGTGGAAGATGTTGCTTTTAGCCTGGACAGCACCAAGAGACTGGGTTTTCATCAGGTCCTCAGCAAAGAGGAAATTAGAAATTAATATCAAAATCCCACTGAGTAGCGTCCATAGTTTCCATATGTAATCATGCTTGGCTTAGTGAGGTAGTAAAATGTTTATGATTTTCTTTCCAAGGTTGAGTTTAGTCATTCTCAACGAACCATTTCGCTGGCTTCATAAAGTCCTGAGTTAAAGAATCCCTGTAGGTGGTGTTATAGATGGATGGGTACCTGGGCCAGGCAATCTCGCTGGCTGTTGCTGTCCAGGCTGGGGGCCCAGGCTGGGAGGACCCAGGAAGAACCTGTCCTCCCAGACAGCTGTTCTGACAAGGCTGTATATGGCAGAGCACTGGCTCAACAGAGCCCTTGCAATCTGTCACAGGGACCTCTGGCAGCATCAGGGAGCCACGTGCAGAGACTCCAATAGTATGCGCCTGCCCCAGCAGAGTTTTGGGTACACTGAGACCTGCTGATGATAGCACCGGGGGCTGTCATTGTAATCAGGCAGACACTGCCCTTGTTCTTCCTGCTGTACCCTAGCCAGGGTGAGGACACAGCAACCTCCAGCACTGCCTCTAGCTTTCGCCCACTCCACACTGGGCATTGTGTTTTAGTTTTTGACACAGGGTCTTACTAGGTAGCTCAGGGTGAACTTGGACTTGCGAGGGCCCTCCTGTCTCAGCCTCCAAGGGCTGGGATTGCAGGCCTGTGCTGGAAATTCAAAGAGCAACCTCAGCAGATCTCTTCCCCAGGGAAGCTCTTCCCACAGTCTCGCACATGCTGACACACCTGCTGGCGCAAAGATCGCGCATTCCTCATCCCGGAGATACGGACGCTTGCGCACGGCCAGAGGCTCCCACACGTGCACACTAATGCTCACACAGAAGCAGGCCAGGCGCACTCACAGACAATCTCAGAGACTCACGAGAGGCTTATGTATAACACCTTATGTATAACACAGTTTTCAGACCACGGGCACGCGCTCACCGGGAGCACTCCTCTGGGCACCCCTGCTTCCCTTCCTCAGTTGCCTTCCAGACAGCAGAAGGTCGGGTTTCAGTTCCCAGTGCCTCTGTCTGAGTCGCCCGACCTGGTCCTGCAGAGCCAGGCCGGCAGCCAGACCCCTACACAGCTCGCCTTGGCCACGCCCAGACACCTGACCAGGAGCCCCGCCCTCCTGCACCTGCCGGTCCTGCGCTCTGGCGCAGCGGCAGCCTTTCTGGAAATAGCGCGCCTTGCACCACCGGCTCTGACACCCAGGAGCACAGGCACGCGCTGAGCTCAGGAGCGCCCTGTGGCCCTCTGTCCCTTGGGGCACTCCTCCTCCAGCCTCTCCCTGTCACATCTACGCCCTCCGCCTGTCAGCTCATCTGCGCACCGTCACCCCCAGCTTTCCCTTCCGCACCGCCCTGTAGACACCCATATCTGTCTGCCTGTCTCCTGCACTCGCCAGACAACTTGGGCCATGGCAAGTGGGAGAGGGTGAGGCCTGATGGAGCCTGTTATTCTTAGCGCTGTCACGGAACACTTCCCCCCTCCTGGCTCAGGCCCTGCCCTGCCCATCACCCTCCCTGCGAGGCAGAGGAGGACCCGAGGAGGAGGCCGCTCTAATCCCCCATCTGTGGAGAGGAGAAGCCAGCCCAGCCCTGAAAAGGAGCAGAAAATGGGATTTATTTTTGCTCCCCCAGCCCCCAGCTGCTTCTGAAGGCAGTTGTGTAGGGATGGAGTGCGGGTGAAAGGGAGGAAATTTGCATTTGCATTTGAAAATGCTTGCTGGTTGGCCTGAAGTATTTGGTACCCTTGCTGAAATGTGTGTGTGTGTGTGTGTGTGTGTGTGTGTGTGTGTGTCTGTCTGTCTGTCTGTCTGTCTGTCTGTCTGTCTGTCTGTCTGTTTGTCTGTCTGTCTGTGTAGCAAAGAAGACACTGAGACAGCAACAGGCTTCCGAGAAGGCACTGGCCAGCGTCTTTCCTGATCCATCTCTGACCCTTTCTTGGTTGGCGCTGGATCCAGCCATGAACAGATCAGACCCAAGCGCACCAACTGCCCATTGCAGCCCTGCCTGCCGCTGGGGTCTGCTTAGGCCTCTGCTTCCACCCCGCTGCTGCCCGGAGGAGCAGGAGCAAGTTCAGCCCCAGGAAGTGCTCCCCACTCCCCGCATGGCCCAAACCAGCGCGTATGAGTTCTTTTTGTCCAGCTTTTCCTCCTCCCTGAGCAGGCAGCTTCACACACCACAGCCTCTCCCTGGCTCCTGCCTTCCTCAGAAAATGCCCTGCGAGAGCCCTCTTGTCCCCTGTCCCATGAGTATGACCTGGCCTGCCCGCCCACCCCTCTGTGACTTTTGCTGTGATTACTGCAGAAGCCGGCAGCTGAGCTCTCTGCCCTGTTCCCCAGCCCGCCCGTCCAGCCCCCAGACAGCTGCCACAAGTCCAGTCCTCAAGCGGGCGGCTCCCAGGACATCTTCCTTTGCTTGGTTCTCCGCCTCACTCGCACTGATGGAGCCAGCACCCCTCTCGTGCGTGCCTCGTTCCCTTGGCACACGCTGAGGGCTCAGCCTGAAATGCCTTCCTGCCCTCACCCTCGGTGGATTCAGGGTGCAGCTCAGGTGTCACGGTCACTCGTGTAGGTTTCTACCTCCTCCCGCCTTCCAATCTCTTACTCTCAGTGCATGCATAAACTCTTGCCTTGCCCTGCTGCCCCACAGGGTCCCTTCACTGTCCCTCACCCAATGCTTTCAGCAGCACCAGGTCATGTCCTCCAAATGACAAAGCCCTGCGTGGCTCAGACCAAACCTCTCCACCATGGACTTGGTCTCCCCTCCTTTGGGTTTTCAGTCTGGGGCTGGACTCTCTTGCCCTGGGCCACCCACACTGTGTTCTGTGTACAGGAGCAGGGAGTGCCTGCCATGGTGCTCCCCACAGAGCTCTGAAGGGTGCTGGGTACATCCCAGGACTCAGCTCAGAACTGGGAGGGGGAGGTCCTGAGTTTAAGCCTGGGGAGGGCAGAAGGGACAGAGAGAAAGGATCCCTCAACAGGTGCTCGGTGAAGTCAGGCAGTAGCCGCTGGGGCCTGGGAGCGGGGCAGGCAGCCGTGAGGCCTGCCCTCACCGGCAGCTATTCCCAGGGGTGACGTCAGAGATGGAGCCTCTGGGGACAGGTGGCCTGGAGGCTGGGCAGGATCTGGCTCTGACAGTGGCCTGTTGAGAGAACTAAGGATACTCGTATGGGAACACATACGGGGACAATGGGGTGAGGTGGGAGACTTGCCCCCATCTCTCCTTCGCTGTCTAAAGACAAAGCCTCAGGACGGAGCCTCACTGTTCTGAGCCTCCCCCCACCCCCAGTTCTTCAGTCATGTCAGGCTCGCCTCCCAGGAGAGGCCAAGGACTCTACCTCACCCGGGCAGACTTGCCATAGGCTGTCTACTCCCGGCTCTCCAAGGGCCCTGTCCTCTTTCTCATCCTGTCTTTCTCCGGAGGAGGCGCCAGCCCTGTCAGGCCCCACTGGCCTCGCCCGTGACATTGTGTACATGTAAGAAATGCTTTCCCCTGTCCTCTTGCCAAACTGTCCATATCCCTTCATGGTGTCAGAGGGTAGAGGCGGAGATCTCTTTCCCCTACAACTCCAGGAGAGTGGGAAGCAGCTGGGGGACCTCAGCGTACAGCCTTGTGTCTGGGCTTAAGCCTCAGTTAGACTCCTCAGGGTTTCATCAGCCCATTCCATTGTAGTCCTACTGCCCAACACAGAGAGCACACTGGAAGTCCTTCCTGCTGTCTAGCTTAGATCTCTCCTACTGCAAAGACAGCCTACTCAACTCTTTAGGAGGTGAAAAGAAAAGAAAAAAACCACAACCAACTCTGCTGAAATTGAAATGCCATACAGTGCTCAGACAAAGACCCCTTTCTGTAGAGTCCCACCCCCTCCCACACCTCTCTCTCCTCCCCACCCCCTTCCTTACTGCAGGCTAAATTGGCAGTGGGGAGATTTTGAGTCAACAAATGCAGTGGGTTGGGGCAGGGAGCCCTGAAGGGGATTCCTGTCTGGGAAACATTCGCTGACAGCAGTTTCTGTGAGGAGGCCAGCACAGCCCTGCTTGCAGCCCCACCTCCTGCTCCTGCCCTCATTCTATCTCCCCTTCCTTCCTGGCCTCCCCTATTCACTTACTCATCCAGTCCTTCACCGGCTGCCTCACCAAGCTCTGGACACCTAGTGTGCCTCAGGCCTCTGGGGCAGTTTTCTATGTAGTCTCTTTGCAGTCCTCATAACAACCAAGCAATGTAGCCATCATTTCCCTTCTCACTAAAAGGGAAGGCGTAAGCCCTGCCAGCCCAGTGACTTGCCCAGAACCACACAGATCAGAGCCTGCAGAGCTGGGATCAGTGCTCCACTCCATAGGGAAGCCTGAGTCAGCGTATGGGCCTCTGGCCCGTATGAGGAAACTCAGGTCTGCCAATGAGCTCCTGAGAGGTAGAGACTCCAGCATCTTAGGCTGTCCTTGAGGATGGTACCCAGTGTCTGCACACAGTAGGTGCTTAGTCTATTCCTGTCCGTGAATGTCAGCAAGCATTATCTGGGAACCTCTCTCTTTGGAAGTTGCTGTACCTGGATTCTGCAACTCAGGCACGAGGGACATTTACTGATTGCCTACTACGGGCCAGGACCTGTGTGAGGACCCCTGACTGCAGTGATTTAAAATTTGCATCTGTGCTTTGGCCTAAAGGAGGTATTTGTTTAGTCAAGGAGGTAGAGATACAAACAGATGGAGTTAGTGGCACTACAGAAGTTCCAGATGCTGGGGACTCCAGGCGGGGCATGGACCTAAATGTGCAAAACAAGACAATAAAGATTTTCTGAGACTTAGGGGAAGGGAAAGAATTCTTAAACAACACACAAGAAGAATAGAAGCATTGGACTAGTAAGATAGCTCAGTGGACTAAGCGCCTGCCTAGGCAAGCACAGGGACTGGGGTTTGATCCCCAGCACCACAGGCCCCACTGGCCCCACCCCCAGGTGTACTGAGCCTGCCACCAAGGCGGTACGGTGGTGCACACCTGTAGTCCCAGCCCTGGGGAGGCTGAAAACAGGAGGATCACTAGGAGTCTAAGCTGGGTAGGGAGACCCTGTATCAAATACATAAAAGAAAAAAAAAGAAAGAAAAATATAAGCATAAAGGAAATGACTGATAAATTCAGGTCTGTCATAGTGGCTCATGCCTGCATTTCTAGTGCTCTGGGAGGCTGAGGTAAGCAGACTCCCAGTTTGAGCCCAGCCTAGGAAACTGAGTGAGATCCTATCTAAAAATAAAAAGTAAAAGGGCCAGGGATATAGCTCAGCAGCATAAGCGCCTGCCTGGCATGTACAAAGTTCAGAGTTCCATCCCTGGTACTGAAAAAAAAAAGTAAAAAACCACAAGGGATGCAGTTCAATTTAAGGGTCCTAGGTTGAATCCTCAGAACAACACATACATGCATGATTTTTTTCAATGTATTTGGTTGTTGTAGGGTCTCACTACACAGCTCCAACTTATCATCCTCGTGCTTTTGGCCTCTCCCGTGCTGGGATTACAGGCATGCACCACTATGCCTGGACTCTGGCCAACTCAGCCCACTGTGTGCCATGGTTGGTGTGGCATTTGCTGCCGGGGATCAAACCGCTTGCCTAAGCTTGCCTAAGCAGGTGCTTCAGTCTGCTGAGCTATCTCACCAGCCCCCACACATGCATGACTGATCGTGCGAGTGCATTAAAACTGAAAAGTTTTGTTCTTCCAAAACAGCACTGGACCCGTAAAAGGGAAGTTACAGGGTGGGAAAAGATTTTGTGATACAACCAACACAGGGCTATCTCCAGAATGCATAAAGAATACAAACCAGCAGGAAGGAACTTGACAACTCAGAGGAAAAGCTGGTGAAGTAATTAAATAAGCAGAGATCCAACGGTCAATAGATGAGAAAGTGTAGGAGCCGATGAGATGCCAGCTAGAATTCCCCAAGTGCCTCTAACATACTCACCAGAGCACTGAAAGTACAAGTCGGCTATGCCAGGTGTCGGGCAAGGCTGGATGAGGAGCACCCAAGTTCCTCTTTAAAAACTTCCTGCCGATGTTCGGGTAATTGGGTCCCAGGCATGTGGACCCAAGGGGTGAATCTGGGTGGGAGGGCTCATGGCAAGCATGGCTCCTGAAGGCCCCAAACCAGAACTGACAAAAATCCAACACCTGTAGACTGTAAACTGAGCACAGGAGACCAGAGAGAGAAGCACAGCCCGTTCTGTCTGAGGACCTGGGGTAGCTGGGTTGGGGGCCTCTGAAATAGCTTTTGGAAGAAGAGTGGTTTCCCAGTGGAGGCAGAGGAAGGAACAGAGGGCTCAGCAAGGGCACAGATAAGGGCTTGGGGTGGCAGCAGTGTGTCCGGGAGGCATTCAGGTGGGGTGGCAGGGAGAGGGGCAGAAGGAGAAGAGGTGAGGAGCATGCTGAGTGTAGGACGAGATGGGCCCCTGTTGGAGTTTAACTTGAGTCTCAAAGTAGGAGGTAGGCAGGAACAGTGGGGCAGTTGGTTTGCCGTTTGGAGGTGGTGGGGCACGGGAGGGAGCTGTGAATGGTGTGGCTTTAGCTGAACGTAGGAGACTGAAGAAGGAGGAAGAGGCCTTGCTGGGGCCAGGCTGCTTTGATGGTGCCTACAACGCAGCCCAGCATCCAGGACACCAGGATTTAGCCCTGGGACATGAAGCCACAGACATTAGAGCTGTGAAGTTATGAATATAGACGAGAATATTTGGGGAAAGGGACAGGGACCAGAAACCATAGAGCCCTAGGGAACCCCAACAAGGGAACAGGGGGGCAGAGCAGGAAAAGCATGAGAGAGACAGGCAGGGATGACCAGGCCACGGCAGCAGAGGGAGGAGCAAGGCCACTAAGGCTGGGTGGTCTCCGAGTGAAAACAGGCTAGAAAGAAGAGGCGCTGGGGGACGGGCAGGCAGGGGGAGCCAAGGGAAGTTGAGGGAATGCCAGCCGGCCCAAGGACATCTATTTTCTCTGCCAATTATAGGTGAGGGAGGGGGCAGGCTGGAAGCCTGGAAGGGTGGTAAAGGTTTGCAGAGGGAGCTGCCCGCCAGGGGCCCAGCAGCCTGTGGCTGGGCTAAAGTCAGGGCCCATAAATCTGGAGTGGCACCGCTTTGCACGGTTGGGTGATTTTCCTGTGCCTTCAGTGGCCTGCAAGTCATGATGGGGAAAGCAGATGACGAGAGCCCCCCAGGGTTAAGCAAGGCAAGGCCAAGGGGTTCAGGAACGGAGGGTTCCAGGGAGCCATGAGTGATGTGGCCAGGCTTGGACAGGTCAGCAGGGGAGGAAGTTGAGCCAGGAAGGAGCTGACAGCCTGGCAGGATGCCCCATTCAAGGCTAGCACTCGAGTCCCCTAGCTGACTGACAGAATGGGAGAACTGGAGAAATTGCTGTGACCAGAGACCGTGTTTTATGTGAAGAAGGGAAAACAACTATAGCCAAAGCAGGGATGCTGGCATTTAAGGGCCTATAGGAGATGTGCCAGGTGACTTTCGGGTGGCAGGGGTCAGTGGGGGTGGCGAAAAACAGCAGCCACGATGTGAGGGTGTTGGGATGCCCTGTGGTGGTTCGGATTACCCATAATGGTGGCAGGAATGGGGAGTAGAGAGAAAGCATGGTGCTCCAGTTTTCAGATGAGGTTGGGTGGCCTCTGGGTAGATGGGTGACACTGGCCAGGTTGGGTGAAGGATGCTGGGACTGGGTGATGGCAACTTGGAAAAGCAGTGTAGTGGATAAGATGACAGAGGGAAGCAGAAGAATGTGGACACCCCGCCCAGCCAGGGCCACCGCCTGCCACCAGGTTCCTTTCCTTGCTCTTTGATTGTTCATAGAGCTGGAAAGTTGCTGCCTAACCTCGGACTATGCACAATGGACTCCTCTCCTAGATCACAAGGCAGCCTGACCTTGTGGGTGGATTGTGATCCGTGGGTGCCATGGCCCCGGGACTTCCTGAGAAATGGAGAACACAGGACAGAAAGGCTTAGTTAGGCTGCAGCCTGGGGTACTGAAAGTGTGGGGTCATTCTGGAACCCCCTGCTCCCTCCCCGTCTCCCTCAGACACACAAAAGTTTTCCACTGCTCAATTTGCATGGAAAATTAAGCCCATGTGAAGAGGTGTTGAGCATTAAGACCTAGTTTAGGTATTATGGTCTCAGGTACCGTGGCAGCTCTTTCCTCTGAAAAACCTGCTTTGCTTTGCCAGCTCAGCCTTTCAAGGCCCAGCCACGAGGGCATCACCTCCTACCTCATCCCTTTCCCTGTGTCAGTGACTTTGCTGGTAAGATTCTCTGCTGTTCTACCTGTATGTTTCTACCAGTCTTGCAGGTGGTTGCTACGGGTTTTTTTTTTTTTTTTTCTCTGTCAGACAAGGTTCTGTAGGGAAGGATTCCTATTCTGGTCACAGCACCAGCGGATCTTGATGGATTTCTGGATCTCCAGAGCTAGACTTAGAAAGGGAAGACCTTGATCCCCAGGCAGGGTGGGGCAAGGCTGGTGGGGAGTGAGAATGTCCCGAAGCCACCAGGAGAAACTTCAAGATCACATAGGCTGCCCCCGAGGGTCTGACATGACCAGAAAAGTTTCTGATGGGTACAGGGATGGTCAAGACCTCTTACTTTGCAGAAACCTCTGATGGTTCTGTCTTCCTTTTTTTCTATTAGCAAATGTTTGCAGTACATAATAGTTATATTCACTGTGGGGAGTGGATACATGGACATGACACATCTTAGTTTATTTTTAACATCCCTTGCGCTCTCTCTCTCTCTCTCTCTCTCTCTCTCTCTCTCTCTCTCTCTCTGTCTCTGTCTCTCTGTCTCTCTCTCTCTTTTCAGAACCATGGATTGAGCTCAGGTCCTTGCATTTGCCAGGCAAGCACCTATTCTACTGAGCTATCTCTCCAACACCTCTCCCTCTGTTTTTGGTCCCCTTCCCATTTGTAAAAGATCAGTCCCTTAGGGCTGGTGAAATAGCTCAGTGGACTGAGTGCCTGCTTTGACAAGTGCAGGGTTCAATCACCAGTCCCACCCCTGGGGCTTGCTGAGATGACTACAGAGTCCAGACATGTGGCTCCTGCCTGTACTCCCAGCACTGGGGAGGCTAAAAACAGGAGGCTCACCATGAGTCATGAGTCTGAGCTGCATAGTGAGACCCTATTCCAAATACACACATGGAAAAAAAAAAGAGAGAGATCTGTCTTCTTATTTGCTATTATCTTTCATTTTGCTCTTCATAAGCATAGATGTCTGATCTATTTCTCTTAACATTATGTTTTTAAGGTGTATCTGTTGCCTATGAATGACTCAGATTTATCCTTCTTACAGCAGAGTGGAGCCCCACTGTGTATAGTCACCACACCCCCTTCATTCGCTCATCTGTGGAGAAGAATATAGGCCACTTATTCCAGAAAACAGTAGCTATCATAAGAAAATCATTGTTTAGGCTTCAGGGGAAAAAAATCCCTTCTCCATTGCTGGGAATGTAAACTGGTATAACTACTATGGAAATCAATATGGCGATTCTTCAAAAAATCACAACTAGAAATTTCATTTGAGCAGCGATCCCCTGGCACCTTACTAGGTATGGATTTTACTTCTGAGCGGGAGCCAGGCCTTGGAAACAGCAGAGTGCACTGTAGGGCTAACAGAGCAGTCGGGAAAAGCCACACTTGACCTGTCCTCTGCATGATCCCAAAAGAGCCACTGCAAGATCCAGAGACGGCTGAACAGGCCCGAAGATGTCAGGTCATTTTTTATGGACAGGCAACATTAGATGGCAGCTCTGAACCCCTCAGGAGTGTGAGGCAGTGCACGCTAGGCGTAGGAACCTGGGCGTGCCCCCTGCCACCGCCTTTCAACTTCCAGATCAAAATACCTAGAAAGAAGAAAACAACAGCGCAGCAGGCACCCATCCTGTGCTAGGAGTTGCACTGTCATTTCAGTTAATCTCATACCTCCTCTAGGATAGTGAGCCAATGTGGACCCCAGCCCTGGCCCTGCAGCTCACTGCAGTAAGACTTAAACACTAAGGTGCACCATGGGTCACCATGCCCATTTTATAGATGAATCAACTGACCCCAGCTGTAAACAGCCTTAGGATTTTCTGGACAGTTCAGGCTAGAGTCTGTGACTGCCTGACTGCCGGGAGAGGCAGCTCTGTCCTGTGGGTGTGGGGTGGGGAGTGGGGTGTCAGAGCACCTGTGGCCATTAGCAAGGCTGTTATGATCCTGTTACATGGACTGGCTCCCTCCCCCAGGTCTGCAGCGAGTCACAGCACTTCCTGTTTGCTCCCTAGCAGATGGGGCTGGAATCTCACTGCACCAATTCCCATTCATAAATCACAGCCGATTCCTGGTGCTGGGGCAGCCATTCTAATTACAGCAGGGAAGTGTGTGTGTGTGTGTGTGTGTGTGTGTGTGTGCGCGCGTGCACATGTGCTCACTGTGCCAGCCTGCGTGTGCAGAGCAGCTTGCTGGCCAGGACGAGCCTCCTCTTCCTCATCGGGGCCGTAGGCCTGGGAAGGCAGCCCTGGCCCATGGTCTCTGTTTCCAGCTCATGTGGCACCCAGCCCCACTTCCCAGATCAAGGGGTCCTGGGGACCAGGTAGCTTCTTAACTCCCCCATTTCTGGGTTGCTTCACCAAAGGGGGAGGGAAATATTACTCTGATGGATTCTTGAAAGTTCGGAGGGGTGAAGGGAGCTTGGAGATAAGGTTGGGACCCTGTTTCTATCACACGCACTCCGCTGCCACAGGTAAGGGGCCGTGAAGGGGCAGACAGCAGAGTGACAAGGAGCCTGGCTGGGGACCCTCACGGACTCCTCAGCTCTCCAACCCCTGAGCTGTGTGTGTGAGGCACTGTCCTGTGAGTGTTCATGGGCCTGAGTGTGTGGGTCCTTGGATTGGTCCTGGAGCTGGAGGTGGTGTGCCTACGAAGGTTTAGAAACCCTAAGTCCCCTTTGCACTGCTCTCACTCGTGTGTGAATGGGAGCAGGCTTGTGTGGGGTGGGCTAGGGATTTGATTGCACAAGATTAGGTGTCCGCAGATGGTCTTTGGGGAGGTCCCTGTGTGTGAGTGTGCGCGCATGCACACACACACACACACACACACACACACACACATGCATATTGGAACTCAGAGGAACAGGGATATCTCTGTCATTTACCCCAACCTACATACAGGTACTGGGGACAGTGTGATTCTACAGGACTCCGTGCTTTTGAGTGTGTGGCCCCTCTGCCCCTCTATCCTGGACAACAGACGTAAGGGAGTGTCTGGGTGCAGGATGTTTCCAGTTTGGCATCTCAGTGGGGTGCGGACACTGTGGTCCTCATGGCTTCCTTTGCAAGTAAGGGGTGGGAAAGTGGGAAAACACCAAGGTACCTCTGGGCCAAGCCACGCAGGGGTCCATGACAGTCTCTGGGCCTTTTCCTCAGATCAGCTCAGCCGCTAAGCCTGAGCTCCTCTCACGCCTCCTCTCTGCCCTGCCCAGGTACCCTTCCTTTCCTGGAGCTCTCTTTTTGTATTAGCGGGCACCCTGAGACAAGTAGGTGCTGCTGGGAGGGACCCTCTTAGTCCCTTCAGCACCCCACCCATCACCCCCAGAGCTTCGTTTAGAGGTCGCTCTAAACTGGCTGTAGAATCGGAGCTCCTCCTTTGCATTTGTCACTTCACTTTCCTGAGTCTCCGTTTCTTCATCTGCAGAAGAGGGATTAAAATTCTCACCCTGTGGACCTCACAGGATTAGCACCGTGTGCGTGCAGGGAGGTGGCAGGCAGGCAAGGACCTGGAAGTGATGTGCGACTGTGCACACGCGCCAGCCAGTACTCCTGCTGGCTTTTCTTTTAGCTGATCAACACTACCTCCACTTGACAGGAGGAGAGCCCGGCAGAAACTTGACCCTCTGCTGCTCCTGTAGTTTATAGTGTTTTGTTTGCCAGAATCCCCATCCCAACTTCCCACCTGTACTCAGCAAAAGAGAGCTCACACCCTCCCCCGGCCCCACCCAGCCGGCTTTGAAAACCCCTGGGCATCCCCTAGCCAGAGTACAGGGCAGCTCTGCCAGGAAGGCCTCCCTGACCCTGAGTCGAACTGAAGGCTCCTTTTGGGTTGCTGGGCTCCCTAGTCTCACCTTACAGTAGCTCTTATCAGGCTGCCTGGCAATTGTTTGTTTTCCCAACACTGTTTCACAATTACCCAGCAGTTTACAAACATGGGTGTGCAGTGCAATCCAGCTACTGCAGCGGTGCTGCCCGCCTCCCCCTCTGCCCTGCCCCGCCTGGCCCCGCTCACCCCGGTGGGCTCGGGCAGGGCCACTCAGCCCTGCCTGCCCAAGCCCGAAACCAGAGCCTCCACCCCCATCCCACATTCTCCCTCCTGCCTACCTGAGCCCAGCCGGCTGGAGGAAAAGCTTGCCATTCCCTACTGAGAGCCAGAGCACATGAAAGAGGCGGAGAGCGGGACTCCAGAGCAAGACAGAGGGGAAGAGATGCTTCTCGTTAACATCTCTTTATAAAAACCAGCGAGTTCCTGCAACCAGCTGGTGTCTGAATTGGGGCTGATCATAAACCGGGGAGGCCCCTGAGGCTCAGGGCAGCTGGCTGGCCAGTGGGCTTTATAAGGCTGTTTTATGGACTCAGCTGAGATGGGGTGATGAGAAGCCAAACTTTAAACATCCTCTTAAAGTTCACTTTCACTCCCCCGGGGCTTTTAGCCGAACAGAATTGAGGAGAAGGCCTACTGAGGTGCCAGTGGAAGGGTGAGGAGGAGGGCGCTGTTTGCACGCACCCAAAGAAAATAGGCAGCCACTGCAGCAGGAGGGGTGTAGGTTAGACAGAGGAAGGACTTCCTTCTGGCCAGATGTGGGGAGGTGAACAGAGGGACAGACTTGCCCTTTGTCTTTCTCTCCACACAGGGGCCATGCTTACTCCTGTAACATCCCTTGGTCTTTGTTCACAGAGGGCAACACCTCTGCTCCTCTTCTCAGCCAGCTCTCTCCTGACTTCCTTCCTCCTGGGGGCTGGGCAGAAGCTCCCAGAAGGGATGGGGAGGAGGGGCTGAGGTCACTGCCAAGATCTGCCCCAGGAGCTGGAAGCCCAGAGCTGAGCCCAGCACCAGCTGGGCCCAGTGTACAGTTCCTCTATCTGGCATGAGATGTGGACATCTGTCTCCAGGCAGAGGGAGCAGGTACGCGTGGAGTTCAGGCCTGGGCATGGGAAGAGGATCTCTGCAATCCTCAGCCTCCACAAGGCAGGCTAGCTTGGATTGATGATTGATTGATTGTACTGAGGCTCCAGCCGAGGGCCTCTGCCCTGAGCTATAGCCCTAGTTCTGCTAAATTCCTCAAGTCATCAATGCTGGGCTTGAATTTGCAACCTTCCAGCCTGTTCTTCCCACAATTCTGGGGTTACATGCATGCACCACCACATCCAGCAGCATGCTAGCATTTTATAGCTGGGTCCCCAGCTGGTCTTGAACCCAGCACCATCTAATTCCAGCCCAGGGCAGTTCTAGGCCCCAGAGAGGTGACACTCAGGCCCAGAGCCTAGCTGGCTGGGTCCTATTCCGTGTAGTCTCCGGTTGTCCAGGGTCCTCACAGCGCCCAGTTCCCCTGGGCTGCACAGACCTGTTCTTCAAGGCCAAGCTTATGGCCAGCCTGTCTGCTGGGAGGATGGAGAAGCTGGCACCTGTGGAAGGCTTTTTCCCATGGGTGGAGACCTCAGCCATGCGGTGCTCTTTGCCTTGCGGTTGTCCCTCAGTCTATGGAAGGCTTTGGTCCTAGCTGGTCTCAGCTCCCCCTGGATTCTGTACTGCAGCTCCTGCCTGCGCTGAGTGGTGGAGATTACAGTAGGGGGTGCGCTAGGCGGGGGTGCCCTTGTCTCCCCCAAGGCTGCTCCCGCCAACCCATTCACACCACACCCTCAGGGGTACAGGGCCATTTCCTTCTCTATTCCAGGGGAGGAGAAGGGAAAGAGAGGGGGGAAGAATATCCAGCAGCTTTCTGAGCCAAGAGCTTTACATACATTAGCACATTTAATCTGCACAGCACCCTGGGTGGAGGAAGATTAGCCTCAGTTTCTAAGGGACAGAAATAAAGTTCAGAGAAGTTAACTCTCTCACCAGGGCTCACAGAGCCAGCAAACAGTGGGGTGGGGTTTGAACTCAGGCCTGTCTTCTGGCTCTGTTCTTGGGCTCTGGGAGGCGGGATTTGGCCACTCACAAGTCCCCTGGGGTATGTGGCCTCTGGGGGCCCGGCTTCCTGATGAATGCGCTTCACATATTTCTTGACCTTCCCAACCGCAGCCCCAGAGGCTCTGGGAGCACTGGTGTCCTTTGAAGGACTTCCCTAGGCCCATGGGACACCCCTTCTATTTCACACTTTTCCTTCAGGATCATCAGACGAGGAACAGCTGGGCCTGCAGATTTATTAGGATTTCGCAAGTGATTCTGTCTGTCCACTCCTCTGGTCCCAGCTCAGCCCTCCTCTGCCCCTGCCAGTAGCCTCTGGGAAGCAGGGCATTTTTCAGTACCCCCGAGGCACTTGGCTGGTATGATTCCCTCATGCAGTGAGGGGCCAGTCACATATGGCTCCATCGATGAAGAACAAAGTTTGATTTTGATGTTTCAGAAAAGCAAAACCTAACATCCCCCAGAAAACCTCTGCCTGGAAGGGACCCATATCCCTTCCAGGTTCTGTCAGCCATGGAGCTGAACTAGGTCTCATGCTCTCTCCAAGCCTTGGTGCTGGCATCTGTAAGATGCTGACAGTACCTACCCTGAGTTCCTCATAGGACGTGAGGACCAAAGCCAGCACTTTGGCCTCCCTCATGGCCTGTCCCAGCCCCTTCCCCTCCACTCAGCAGCATAGGGGGCTACACTGAGGTGTGAAGCCAGCCAGATGCCCCCACGCACTGTGGCTATGACGCATGGTCTTTCTCCCTTTCTCTTCAGGAGTCTCTGCTGTCTGGCACCTGTGCAATGTGCACCTGAGGGAGCTTGTCGCCAGTCTTCAGGTGGCAGGAGCTACGGTGAGGAGGCTCAGGGAGGGCCAGTGCCCGGGCGCAAAATGGACATTCAGGGCCAACCAAAAACCAAAAGGCTTGTGCTCACCCAGGGGTCAGAGTTCCACGGTGTGGTCACTTGTCACATCAGTGCCGCTTGAAAAACCCTCAGGGAGCTGGGCAGAGGCACACACTGATAATTTAATAATGAATTGTCATTAGCCACCTTAATTATTAAAATACATTAGTATTTCCTTGGCTATTAAAACTACTAATAACGGCACTTTTGAATTATGGCTCAGTGTGGTTGTGACAGTGAAATAATGCTGTGCCGCAGGAATTTTTTTTCTAATATACAATTCAGAGTATTGGAGGTCTATAACTCTCATGGCAAGATTGATGTGTAATGGGAAACAGTAAGTATGCAGTTACCCAAAGAGCTATGCAGGTGTTGACATGCCAGCTGTTAGCCCTGACCACCACACGCGGCCGAAGGGCTCTCGCACCAGGAAGATTTGTGCACCTGGCCCATGCAACTGAGGGCCATAAGGCAGCCCGGGTACAGAGGAGGTCAAGTCTCCTCAGAGCCCTGAGAGAGGACACTGACAGGAAGTGGCTGCAGGAGCTCAGGGGAGGAAGCTGCAGAGGCGATGTGAGGAGAGATAGGGTGAGAGGGACGCTGGAAATTGGTAACGGGAATGTTCTCATGAGCCCAGTGCCAACCGTGCAGCCAAGCTTTACAATGCAACAATCGGGTAGTGAATGGGAACAGGGTCTCCAGGCCTATGCCACTTGGGCAGAGGAAGAAAACAGAAACTGACAGCACGGGGAGACGGCAGAGGTCCAGGGGCAGCATGCAGTCTCCTGTCTGTCCCTGCCCGGGGTAGCAGGGCTGGGCCACTCAAACCAGAAAGACAACCAGGCTATGCACTTGTAATTAGGCACAATGCTTACTTTAGCTGTCCGATGAAGCTGTAGTTGACTCTTCCCGTGATCTGGCTCTTGAGCAAGAATTCAGGAGCAACTCTATCTCAGAGGCCCCACTTAATGTCAAGCAAGATGGTCCACCAAGCCTCCCAAGCTTTAAAGCACATCATGGGCTAGGGAGATAGCTCAGCAGTTTAAGTGCCTGCCTGGCAAGTGCAAGAACCTGGATCCAATCCCTGGTACTGCATGCCATTCTGGCCCCACAACTCCAGGTGTACCATGGCAGCCACTGAAACCTAGCATGGTGGCACACACCTGTAATCCCAGCACTGAGGAGGCTGAGACAGGAGGATCACTATGAGTCTGAGCTGTGTAGTGAGAACCTGTACTAAAGAAACAAGATATTAAAATTTTCCCATCTGAATCCCATCTTTCTCTTTCTTTCTTTCTTTCTTTCTTTCTTTCTTTCTTTCTTTCTTTCTTTCTTTCTTTCTGTCTCTCTCTCTGTCTGTCTGTCTGTCTCTCTGTCTGTCTGTCTGTCTGTCTGTCTGTCTGTCTGTCTGTCTGTCTTTTTGAGACAGGGTCTCACTACACAGTTCAGGCTAGCCCAGGCTGGTCTTGAACTCACACCAATCTTCCTGCCTCAGCCTCCCAAGTGCTGGAATTATAGGCCTGTGCCACCACGCCAGGCCTTGACTACCACATTTTCTCCTACAATAGATCTTTGTGGCTATGCTTATGGGATAGAATAAAGTTGCCATGACCTGAAGAGGGAGGGTTTTTCAGTGTCCTCCTCCTATATGAAATGTCCAAACAGAAAAGCATGTCCTGTAGTGCTTGATTCCATGTGCAGTGTGACAGAGGCAAAAGGTTTGAGTAGCAGACATGCAAGCATTTTTCTCTCCACACTTTAAATAGGGAAGCAGGGTGCTATATCAGTGAAAATCTAATTATTAACACAGATGAACTTGGAGGAGATTGCCTGATTAACGCTGCTAAGACATCCCTGTCTTCCAAAATTATAGGAGTAAATGATGATTTCTTTTCCAGTATGGTAGTAGATGCTGTGCTTGCCGCTAAGTACACTGATGCAAGAGGCCAGCCTTGCTACCCAGTCAATTCTGTTAATATTCTGAAAGTCCACGGGAGAAGTCAGACAGAAAGTGGCACTCAACTGTGAGGTGGATCTCAGGACATGCCCAAGAGAATAGTTAATGCAAAAGTTGCTTGTCTGGACTTCAGCCTGCAGAAAACAAAAATGAAGCTTGGTGTTCAGGTGGTGATTACAGATTCTGAGCAACTGGACCACATCGGACAGAAAGAATTAGATATTGCAAAGGAGGGAATTCAGAAGATTCTGGCAACTGGTGCCAATGTGATTCTAACCACTGGGGGGATTGATGACATGTGTCTGAAGTGTTTCATGGAGGCAGGTGCTATGGCAGTTGGAAGAGTCTTAAAAAGGGACCCAAAACGCATTGCTCAAGCTTCTGGAGCAACTGTTCCATCAACGTTGGCCAACTTGGAAGAAGGAGAAACTCTTGAAGCTACGATGTAGGGACAAGTGGCAGAAGTGGTGCAGGAGAGAATCTGTGGTGATGATCTGATCCTAATACAAAACATGGATGTCAGCACCGATTATCTTCTGTGGGGCCAATGATTTCCTGTGTGATGAGATGGAGCGCTCTTTACATGATGCACTCTGTGTGGTGAAGAGAGTTTTGGAGTCACACTCTGTGGTTTCCACTGAGGGTGTGGTGGAAGCCACCTTCTCCATCTAACTTGAAAACTACGCCACCAGTAGGAGACACCAAACTCTCTTTCTCCTTAGGGGTCTTGGGAACAGCTTGCTATTGCAGAGTTTGTGAGATTCCTTCTTGTCATTCCTAACATGCTGGCAGTGAATGCTACCCAAGATTCCACAGATCTGGTTGTAAAGTTAAGAGCTTTCCATAATGAGGACCAAGTGAACCTGGAGCTTGAAAATCTAAAATGGATTGATCAGTGGTAAACAAGAGACAACAAACAAGCGGGAGAGTTTGAACCAACCATAGTTGAAGTGAAGAGCTTGAAGTTTGCAACAGAAGCTGCGAATTCGGTGCACACTTGTAATCCCAGCACTTGGGAGGCTGAGGCAGGAGGATCAATGCGAGTTCAAGACCAGCCAGGGCTACAAAAGTGAGATGAAGGCCAGCCTGAACTGGGTAGCTGGGCCCTGTCTCAAAAAGACAAAACAAACAAAGCCTCCAGAAATTTGCGACAGAAGCTGCAATTACCGTTCTCCAAATTGATGATCTGATTAAGTTACACCCAGAAAGGAGAGAAGATAAACGCGGAGGTTATGCAGATGCTGTTCATTCTGGAGCCTGAATGACTGACGTGATTTCCCTTTGATTTAATTTATAATAATGATTTTAGATGTTAAAAAAAAAAAAAAAAAGACCTGCGTCAGCTGCTCCAGCCTAGAAAGAGCTCAGCATGTTTGCTGAGGAGCCAAGAGGTCACCGCTAGAGAAGGTGTGGGGCATGGCCTCCAGCCTTCCTGGCTGAAGAAGGCCTCCTGAAGGAGTCTGGCTTTCAGGATTCCTTTGAATCTGTTTTGAATTCTGCAAAGATCCAATCTGTCCAAGCATTTAATCAATTAGAAATGGCAGTCACCCTCGATGTAGGTAAGGAAGCTGCTTCTAGACTGGGTCGGGAGGAAAACATATTTCCCAATAGTCTGGCATTTCCTTGGGGGAAAGGATTCACACATGTCTTGGCTTGAATTTCCAGAAACCAAGTGGAAGGCCTAGCACTGCCCTCCCCCCCCCCACTTTTTTTGTCTTTTTGAGACAGGATCTTACTATGCAGTTCAGGCTGGCCTTGAGCTCACTTTTGTAGCCCAGGCTGGTCTCGAACTTGTACTGATTCTCCTGCCTCAGCCTCCCAAGTGATGGGATTATAGGAGTGCGCCACCATGCCCGGCTTAGCACTGGCCTTTTTGCAACCATGCTGACTGCTTGGTTTCTAAGAGAAGTTTCATGCCATAAAGAGCCAGCTATTCTGTGTTGTAAAATAGAGAAATTCCAGTAACTTAGAAAGCTCACAATGGCCTGTGTGTTTAGAGCCTACAACCTTCAGTATCACCCTCCTAGTGGTCAGCTTGCTGTGGGGAGGTTCACACAGTAGGTCTCACAGGTAGCCATGCCTTCCCTATTCCCCCTGGTGTGCGCCCCAAACACTTAAGGTAGTTAGAAGAGGCCAGGTCTCACTTGAAGATTTGTCTAACCGCATACCATGTTGAGTATAAGTTCTTTACTTGAAATAATGGTTGCTCATTTTCTTTCTGCCTTGGGATAGTGGACAGTTCTTTCACCCTGGTTGACAGTGCCTGGCAGAGTGGCTCACTGGCTTTTCTGGGCTGAAACATGCTGAGGCTTGTTCCTGCTCCATCTCTCCTCCCCCCTCTCCCTCTTCTATCTTCCATTCCCTCCCCCTTTCCACCTCCCCCTCCTCCCCTTCCTGCTCTCCTTCTCAGCTTCCCTACAAACCACATGCAAAAATCTGCCCCATTCCTTGATTAGCACATTTCATGACATTAGGTATTGCAGTTCTCATGTTATTCAATTAGCTTGGCATGGACTGAGGGCCTGACTCAGAGGCACTCCCGGTCTCACCTTCTCCCAGCGGTGGAAATCTCCTCTATTCTGACCCTGGGGAGACCCTGTCAGGCCAGGCAGCCTGACTTCCTTCTGAGGCTTCGGCTAATGTACAACTCCAAGGCCTCATCTTTCAAGACAAAAAAAAAAAAAGTGTTTTCTGATCAGCCTCCTGTCCGTGCACTGCCGCCCAGGTGCCTCCTAAAAGTATCCAGATGGGTGACCTTGTTTGCCTCCCTTACAAGGGGGTCTGCAGCCCCAAGGACCGGCTCTGTGCTTCCCCAGACCTTGGTGGCTTTCTCATTCTTCTCCTTGTCACCAAACTCATGGTTTCTTTAAAAGGCTTCTGGCCTCCAGAATGCACTGTCAGCAGCTCTGGGTGGCCTGGCACACACTTCTTCCAGGTACAAGTGAGCATGCGGAAAACCCTGGCTCCACCCCCATCCTGGCCTGGGAGCTTCCCCTGTTCCCCTCTGGAGCCTTCCCATTCTCAACTTCCACATCTACATTTCATCAGTGTCAACCCTGGGCTCTCTACGACCCCCCATTCCCACCCCAGCAACCCACAGTGATATTTTTGGCTCCACTTCCTGCCCCTGGAAACAATTTCCCACCACTCCTGAGACAGATGGGTGCCCACCTCCTGCCCTTCCCAGCCCTCTCCCTTCTGTACCCCACCACCCTCTGAGGGGCAACAGAGTTGTCTGAGTACCTGCTAGGGCTAGGACCGGATCTTTGCCCTCAGGATTTATAACCTAGGAGGAGAGTTGGAGAAAAGATGCAACCAGTACAAACAGGAAAGTGCTTCATGCGGGAAGCAGAGGCAGGGCCCGTGCAGGTGACACTTCCTCTGCACATTCACCCTGGAGACTCGGGTCTGGGTGCCAAGGACTTGTAGGAAATCGTGAAAAGTTCTTGGCTAAGGGATCAAATTAAGAATGAATCAGTGTGGTTCTGTCTTGTGGCCCCAAAACTCAGGTTCACTTGGAAGGGAGTGACTGCAGGGCAAAAGATGCAGATTTCCTTTATGAACGTGAGCTGAGTCAGATTCCTGAGGAAGCCCCCACCCCCCAGTGTTGAGACTCCCTTTGGCAATAAGCCCTCTTAATTGCTCTGAAGTTCACATGGTGGTTTAAAGGAAAAATTATAACATTTTCTTGTGGGTTTTATAATGTATGTAGATGTAATACATATGATAACTATAGCATGAGAAGTAGGGGGTAATAAGCCTCTGTAGTTGCAAAGTTTCTATATTTTACTTGAAATAGTAACTCTAAGTGGACTGTTAAAAGTTAAGGATGTATTATAATTCCTGGGGCAATCA
>PVKN010003204.1:0-38393 GCA_004027915.1 Capromys pilorides | reverse complement strand
TTGCAGTACCAGGGATTGAACTCAGGACCCTGAGCTTGCCAGGCAAGAACTTATTCTGTTGAGCTATCTACCCAGCCCCAAATACATAAATTAAAAAAGAAATAAAAATAAAAGAACAAAGATGGGAACTCAGGTCTTCTGACTCCTGAGCCTTGGCTGCACTGAGAGGTGACTTCCAAGGCTACGAGCAAGGCTGAGCTATTCCCAAAGGGCAAAGCCATGTCTTTTCATGACCAAGAAGTCCACCATCCATATTGTGCTGTGGTGACTGCAAAAAACCTAGCATCTTTTACTGTATGTAAATTTTTTAAAGGAAAGGGGCAAGAACCGGTCAGATGGCTCAGCAGATTGAAGCACCTGCTTATGCAGACGCAGGGACCGGGCTGGCACCCTGCACTGGCCCTGCTGCCAGAGTGCACTGAGACAGCAACTGAGGCTGGGCGTGGTGGCTCACACCTGTAATCCCAGCACTTGGGAGCCTGAAAACAGGAGAATCACTAGGAGTTCAATCTGTGAGATGAAACCCTATAGACCAGCTATGAAATACATAAAATAAAAAATAAAGGAAAGGGGCAAATCCTTTCCTATAGATTACCCCTTCTTTTTTTTTTTTTTTTTGAGACAGGGTCTCACTATGCAGTTCAGGCTGGCCTTGAGCTCACTTTTCTAGTATTGAGTTTAAGGCACTTTTTCCCAGAATTCTCTCAGTAGAATCCTGTGGGTGTTGATGAAAACCAGAGGGCCTGGCCTGGACGTACAAGTCTCAGGGCCCTTGTCAGGAAAATTTTGGGACATAGTAGGCTGATCTTTATACAGCTTGTACTGTTGTGTCAGGCACGGGGTGGGGGTGTGTGGGGGACAGCTTGTGTTTATCAAGCCCTTACAGGTGTTCAGCTTTGGAATGAGGATGATAATCATCACTGAATAGGGAGGGTATAGCGGGCACCACAGGAAATGCTGTCTAGTGGCCAACAATAGTTCTTGCTGGGCCGGGCATGGTGGCGCATGCCTGTAATCCCAGCACTTGGGAGACTGAGACAGGAGGATCGGTGCGAGTTTGATGCCAGCCTGGGCTACAAAAAGTGAGCTCAAGGCCAGCCTGAACTGCATGGTGAAATCCTGTCTGAAAGGGACAAAAAGAAAAAAAATAGTTCTTGTTGAGATAAGGTCTCACTATGCAGCTCAGCCTGGCCTTGAACTCACTTTGTAGACCAGACAGGTCTTGAACTTGCAGTGATCCTCCTGCTTCAGCATCTGCAAGGTTTGGATTACAGGCATGGGTCACCATGCCCTTTATTTATTTATTTATTTATTTATTTATTTATTTTGAGTACTGGGGATTGAACCTGGGACCTTGTGCTTGCTAGGCAGTCACTTATACCGCTGAGCCATATTCCCAGCCCCGCCCATTTTATTTTCTTTTATTTTTAAATTTAATTTAATTTAATTTTCTTTAAACTTCATTTATTTGTTTGTGTTATGGCCGGCTCAGCCTGCCCTGGGGGTGGGCCTGGCGCAGCATGTGGTGCCTGGGATGGAGCCCCAGTCCCTGCAGTGTCCTAAACTTTCTGACGCAGGTGCTTTAGACCACTGAGCCATCTCACCAGCCCATCTGGCCCATTTTAACTATCAATTGTCACACCCGTCAGGGTCATCACCTCCATGCCAAAGTACCTCCAAGGCTGAGAGCAGGCATCAGAGCACCACTGGCTCCACTTTCCGGGAGTCCCTCCAGGTGAGGCGCTCGAGGAACCCTGACTGGAATTCTTACTTTCCAAATCCCAAGGACTTGTGGGGGCTCCCACCCCTCCTTGCATGATCAGTGTGTGGAGAGCACTGGTTGTCCAGACTGCGTCACTGGAGTCACCAGCAGGCCCTAGGGTACCAGGTACTTCGTGGGTACCAGGTAAGAGAGATTAGGGCATGGCCGGCTGGGGCTGGGGGCGGGACTGTTGGCAGCAAGATCCTGGGCACCTGCGCAGAACAGTGGTGCCTGCCCTGCACCTGCACTTATGTCGACCGCAGAGGGTTTCCAATAGGATGGCTTGGACCTCGCGTCAGTCTGAAAGGTGGAGACTGAGGCTGGAGGACGGCAAAGTCAAGCTCAGCCTGGGCTGCATTAGCGAGACCCGGTCTCGAAAACTTTGTGACTTAATGATACCTTGTCTCAAAATTAAAAAGGGAGGTGCTGCAGCTGTAGCTCCGTGTGAAGGCCCTGGTTTAATCCCAGTATTGCTGGGGGGAAGACTAAAAAAAAAGTGCCATCTTTTGGATACGCCAGTTCTTGATGGCCTCGCCACTCACAGCTGTCCTCACGAACGCAAGCGGTGAAGCTTGATTTGCAGGATTCTGGGCTTTTCCCAGCTCATCTCCAGCCGCCTAGGCAAGGGATGCGCTGTGTGGTTTCTGAGTGGCCCGACCTTCCTCCCAGGGTGTGAAGGCCCTGCCTGAGGACCAGCTCAGTCGCCTCCTCACACAGGTGGTTGCAGGGCAGAGGGCAAGCAGGGCAAGGAAGAGGCTGCGGGCGACGGGCCGAGGCACAGCTGGCCAGCTCTTGGCGCTACGCTTTCTCACAGCTGCACATGACCTCGGTGAGTCACTGCGGGCCATCTGTACAGCAAGGGGACAGCGCCTCCAAGGTGCTGCGATGCAGTAGTTATGGAGATGCTGAGCCTGGGCTGGGCAGGCTGCAGGGGCTTGAGAAACATGGACTAGGCTTGATGGATGTGGCCTGGCAACCTGAGTCTCCTCTTCCTCCCAACTTCAGTCTATCTGTAGAAGGGGTTCAGGGGCTTTCTTGAGATTGATGTGGCACGGCGCACACAGGGCTTTTCTCCCTGAGCCAAGAGCATCATCTGCTTCCTCTTGCATTTTATATTTACCCTCATACCTGTGGGAGTTGCTCAGTTCTGCAAGCGCTCCTGGAGGAAGTCAGGGCTGATCAGTTCGTCTCTCTAACCCATCCAGCTGAGAGGCAGAGCACAAGCCAGCCTGGCACCTCCTCCTGTCCTCGGCCTGGCATGGTAGGCAGGGTGCCCAAGGTGCCAGAGCACTGCCCAGAGGCGGGGTGGGCTGCAGGTGCTCTTGGGAACCCCCATGACTGCTGGGCTCACCCTGTTGTTGAGTCCTGTCAGAGAACTTGCTCGGCTCTCTCTGCTCCTGAGTTGGTCTTTAGAAGACCACAAAAAGTGAGCAGCTATTATGAGTGCCTGCCTACGCAGTACATCAGAAAACTCCATAGCAGTTACCAAACAAGTCAGAATATAGTTGGGCTTCTGTGTGGCTACCTGAGATTCATGTTTGCCAACTATTTAGAAAATAGAGAAAGGATCTCAAGGAGGACGGAAACAACGTATGTAAATGTTTGTGCAACAACTGGTTCTATATTCTGGAGTTTAAGCATACAGCATTCTCTCACTTATCTAGAGCTGAAGTTATGCTCCAGACACCCCCACGGGGGTGAAAATCAGCCAAGTAGTAACATCCTATTTTTTATTTTTATTTTTTTATTATGGCCAGCTCAGCCTGACCTGGAGGTGGGGGCTGGTGCAGCAGGTGGTGCTGGGGATCGAACTTCAGTCCCTGCAGTTGCTTAAGTAGGCGCTTTAGACCTCTGAGCCATGTCGCCAGCTCCTCAACATCGTATTTATATATATTTAAGGTTTTATAAACCCTTCCAACATGTTTATCTTTCTCACACTTTTAAAAGCACTTCTAATGTTCTTAACCATTCTCTAAACTCATAAAACTATGTAATTTTAACATATGTATACTGTGCAGTACTGCAAAATCCCATGTTATAACAAAAAATGCACGATAATTATTTTTGAAAACCCACAAAACAGTGAGTTCACGAAAGTTCAGCCGTGAAATAGCGAGGGGCGACATTCTTTCTAGAGCATGGAAAAAAGAAAAATAATGAAAGAGGTTCTAAGGTCGGCCTGATGTTTTGCTGATAGGTTTTGTTTATTTAAAGTTTGGTTTATAAAATGTAGCTTTGCATAAAAATAACCCAATCAAATCTTGCTTTGTGACTGGAAGTATACATATTCGCAGGCAGGCTACCTATTGCCTTAAATTACTTCCTCCGGTAAAAACGAAGCTCTTTCCTCAGCTAGGGGTTCCCCAGGACAACGCAGGGCCTATTGCATTCAAAGAAGCCATCCCCAAAAAATTGTATAAAAAGATTTATTGAAATTTATCAATGACAAACAGACATAAAACTCAAAAGTTTGGCTTTTCTGAGGGGCAGGAGAAAAACCGGTGCAGATGGTCTTTTATACAGATGAAACACGGGTTAGGAAATAACACATCACTTCTAAAGCGACCGGGAAGAGGAACACAAATGCAAACCCGTACATTCACTAGGAATTTGCAGTCATTTCGGATCTCCACTAGGTAAGAAAATACAATTCTGCATTAGTTTTTCCGTGCTCGGGTGTATGAAAAAAAAACCCAGCCGACATGCAGCGACATCTCTCCCGGGCTTAGGTTTGTAAAAATGTTCTAAGCCCGGGAGTACACATGGAAGAATTCTCCTGTCTTTTTTTTTTCTTTTTTCTTTTTTGTAAAACAAAGCGTCTAATATTTTACAGAAGATAGGACAGTTTTTTTTTTTTTTTAAGAGGTTGAAGTCTGAGGGTTTTTAAATTATCACTAGCAAACCCCTTTTACTTGTAACTCGTAAGCCTGCAGTTTTCAGCTTCCAAGAGTAACATCAGAATCCTCTTTGTAGAGCAAAGCCCACCACCATCCGAGGGGGAAGGGAAAAGGGACGGCGAAGTCCCCAAACCAGTGCTAAAACACGCCTTTAGGTTGCTATTTACAGACCAGGGCGCTGGGATGCCTCTAGCAGGCCAAGAAATGCAGAAATCTCATGAACCAAAGCAAGAGTTAAAGGGGCTGACACCCAGCCCCTCCTGGGCTTGGTGTGACCAGGCTGTGGCCAGCCCTGGCCTTCTGGCCACCTCCGGGGACGCAGAACATACCAAGAAATACAAGAGACCTGCAAGCCTTCCTTTTTGAGAGTGAGACAACACTCACTCGGTGTGTACTCAGCCATTTTGCATTTACAGGGACAAAAAATCAGACACAAAGAAAAAGGAGGGGGGAAAAATAAAAGAGTGGCAGTAAAAATAGTATTTTATTCCACCCCCTCTCCCTCCCTCCCCCCACAACCCCCAGTACACTTTTCCCCTCTCGTTCCCACAGCAAGGTTACAATCAGAAAAAAATAAGTTTCAGGGGGCAGGATTTGGAGGTGGGGAGGGGATACAGGTAAAAACAGTCAGATCACAATAGGAATTTTTTTTTTTTTTTCTTTCAAAATAGGTGGTTCCGCTTAATCATCGTCTTCTCCCTCATCTTCGGGTTCTCGTTTTCGCTTCTGACCCTGTTCTTCCTCTGGAGGAAAAAGGAAAAAGGCAGTTAGACTATACCCCATCCACCCCACCTGCCACTCACTCCAGAAACCAGTGACCATGATAAAGGGAGCTCTACCATCTTGGAAATCGAGGCACACAGTGAGACCTTTGGCCTCAGATGGGCATCTGCCCATTGCCAGGGGCCTTGGTACCCAAGATGGCTGATGCCCAAGTGAGGGACCAGGCCACTGCTCGCAGAGAACAAAAACGTTGCCATACCACCAGCCTCTTCTTCATCCTCCTCGTCATCGACTTCCCCGTCGTTGTAACCTTCTTCATCCTCCTAGGAGAAAAGACAGACACAGGATTAGAAATAGAAACACTGCTGCTCTAGGGCTGTGTTGCTTCTGGTCCCACAGAGCCCCACCTAAGGCCCCGCTGCTCAGTGCAGAAGTTCCTCATCTGTTTGGAGCTATTTGGGAATCTGCAGGAGCCTTGAGCTCCTTCCCTAGGAAATACCCCCATCGCATAGTAGGAGTGAAAACAGCTGTGGGGGGCAGGCTGCAGGCTCCCCCAGGGGCCAGGATTCCTGACACCACATCCCCAGGGTCTGGAGGCCTGCAGACCCTGGTCCCTGTCTAAGCTGGCGCTTTAGTCGAGGAGCTATCTGGCCAGCCTTTCTGTTAAGTTTTTCTTTTTACAAATCTCAAGGTATTTGACATTGAGCCAGTGGCCTGGACAGAGAGAGGAGGGAGACTGCCGCAGGTGAGAGCCCAGCCCAGCCCCCCCACCCTAAGAGGCCTTTCCACAGCCCCTACTCTACTCTTCCTGGTGAGACCCTGCGTCGTCCCTGCATTCTCAACAAGACACTGGCGATGTGGGGCTATGTCCTTGCTGCTGTCCCCTTAGAGGTCTCCAGGTCCACCTTCAGCTAGCACTAGTAGCCTGAGTAAGCCAGGTGTGGTGGCACACGTCTGTAATCCCAGCACTCAAGAGGCTGAGGCAGGAAGATCACTGAGTTTGAGGGCCAGTGTGGGCTATATGGTGAGTTTGAGTTCAAGGCCAGCCTGAACTACACAGTGAGACCTTGTCTCAAAAAAACAAAATAAAACAAAAAGAACAGTTGATGTAACCACCTAAATATGTCACACAAGATGGCTCTATAGTGGAGAGACTGAGACCCTTCAAACATCATAGCCAGGGCTGGTGAGATGACTCAGCAGTCTACAGCCCATGCGTTGGAAAGTTTAGGCCACCATAGGGACCGCAACTCGATCCGGGGCACTACATGCTGTGCCGCTCCCCAAGCCCCAGGGAAGGCTGACCCGGCCATAACACAAACAAATAAATGTGGTTTAAGGAAATAAAATAAACTTTAAAAAAAAAAAAATTACAGCCAGTACATGGTCCAGGGATGCAGAGTGGGGGTGTGCACACCCACATCAAAGGGTCCGAGGCTGTCCTTAGAATGTCGTTTTATTTCACTTTTTGCACAAAAAACTAAAAAAGTTATCTGGAAAGGTATTTTACATATGAACCCCAAGCTCAGAATGGTCAACTAGTTCATCCAGGGTTGCCCAGCTGGGAACTCGGACCCTTCACACCTGCTGGAAAGTCGTCTGTCCCTAGGGTGCCAGGCCAGGACTGACATGCCACTTCCTGCATGCAGGTAACTCCGTTGTCCTGCTAGTTCGGGACCCGGCAATTCCTTACCTACCATGTAGCCCTGCTGAGCTGTCTTTGATTCTGCCTGGCACAAGGTTTAAGAGCTCAGTGCCTTCATTATACAAAAGTGCAAGTCAGCAAAGCTGGGCACCGGGATTTGGGGCCTCTGGAAGAGCTCGTATCCCCAGGGAAGCTAGGCTAGGCAGGTGAGTCCCCTCAGGAAGCTGCATCCCTCCTCCAAATACAACTTCCCCAGGATTATTTGTAGTCCTGTCCCACAGCGAGCGCCAGACTGTCCACGCTGTCTGTGAAGGGGCTCTGCGGGAACCCAGGGAGCCCCCAAACTTCACTGCAATTGCCTCCTTACCTCTTCCTCTCCGCTCACATCCTCCTCTTCCCCTTCCTCTTCCTCATCTTCGTCCTCCTCGTCTTCCACTACCTGAGCATCCTCATCGTATTCCTCCTCTGTACAGCCACCGTGAGGATAAGAACACAGGACTGGTGAGCAGGCGCCTGGGCGGTGGGGCCTGAGACCTACACAGCACTCGTTCCTGAAGTCTGAGTGCTATAAGTCACAATGAAGTGGCCCTGATCCCCTCACATGGCTCCAGGTGACCTGCCCAGCAAGCTCTGTGCCTCCATGGTGGGGGCCACAACTGTAGCATGTGGAAGCACAGTGTCGCCTCGCCCGGGAGGAACATGCAGCCCACAGGCCCCACCCTAAGGCCAGACACCTTGGCCAGGGAGGATGTGGATTGTTCAGGGGACACAGGGAGTCAGTGGGAGCAGCCACACAGGGTCTGGAAACCTGCCTTGGGATCTCAGGCCTTTGTGCTGTATCCCAAGTCCTCCAGCATCACAGTGTATCCCAGAAGGGTGGGTGGTTATCATCTGCCATGATAAAACCCCCCACCTAAAGCCAACAGGGTAGCCGAATGCCTTGTAAAATACTCCAGTTGAACAAGGAAAAAGAAAATCTTGTGCCTAAATGGATCAGACAGTGACCTGGCCTCAGCATTTGTCTGCAGGGAGGACCTGTGTGCTGGGAGCAAGGGACACTTGGAGTGTACCCCTCTCCTCCTCGGGGAGGCCTAAAGGCTGGAGTGCTGAGACTGTGGGCTGCAGCCACCAGGGGGCCCCACAGCCCCTCCAGCTGATGACCTAGTGTTCACCACTGCACGCCCAGAGGGGCAAAGAGGGTGCCCAGGCCACACCCTGCCTTTCATCGTCCCCTAAGACTCCCTGGGAAAGTGTCTAAGTCTGAGTCCCACTCTAGGGCGAAACTGCAGAATATCACTCCCTAATGGGGCATTGGAAAAGGGACAAAAGCCTAAGCGAGGACAAGTAGGTGGTTTTCAAGGGGTTCTATGCAGCTCAAGCACCTCCTGACATTTCTTTGGGGCCACTCACAGTCCGACTAGGGGGTAACCCCAAAGAGATCAATTCAGGGAACAGGGGAGCCACAGCAGAGGGTCCCTACTTAAAGCCCACCGCTCACCATCCTCATCCTCCTCGTCATCATCCAGGCCCTCCACGTAGCCCTCGGCGTCCGAGTCAGGGGCCTCCTTGTCGTCCCTGTCGTAGCCGTCAAGGTACGTCAGCTGTGGGAGGAGCTTGAACACGTTTTCTCGGTAGTCGTTCAGGTTGGTCACCTCGCAGTTGAAAAGGTCTAAGCTCTTGAGGTTCTCTAACTTCTTCTACAGGTGGAAACCGGAAGCAGTGAGAACAGGTGGAGGCAATGGGCGGGAGATGAGCCTGGGGCCCCCCAAGGCTGGATGGAACCCAAAGCTCTGATGCAATCTAAGCACCCAGGAGCCAAACAGGTGACATGAACTTGCTCACTCCCGCACCAGGCAATGACCACCGCGACAATTAACACAGAGCTGTGCGTATGAAGTTAATTTATCCTTCAACCCCTGAGAGGCAACAGCAATAATTATCAGTTCATTTTCCAGATGAGGAAAAGGACAGACTGTGATCTGACTGGATGAAATACACTTGTCACAGAGGACAGAGAACAGCCAATGGAGGACCCAGATTCTGTCTCTGCTACCTCACCGGACCACATCTGACCTAGCCCACGCTGTCCCTGATGGGTGGCCGAGGACCCCGACGCCCAGGAAGGGGAGGTCTCACGTAGCGTGTGTGGGGGCTGCACCCCGACTTCCCACATCAGTCGGCTGCAGGGTACAGGGTATGAGACATCCTGTCCAAGCCCCTGCGCTGCCCTGCAAGATCAAAGGGCTCGCCAGTGCTGAGATGTGGAGGTGCGGGCCCAGATGAGACCAACGCAGGGTGAGTGTGGGCTGTGGCCCTCCCCTGCCCCACAACAGCAGTTTCCCGCTCACAGGGGCTTAGGTCACATTACGGGGTTGGGGACGGGGAAACGCTGTGATATATGTGTGATGGGGGCCCAAGGGAGCAGGCAGGGGTGTGAGTATGTGAGATCTCCCACAGCAACCCAAACCCAGACTCAGTTTGACAAGGATTTTTCTCTGCTCAGTCTCTGCACTGTTCGGCCCTCCATCACATTCCCAATATACACACGTTCTGCACTTGGAAGGTTTTTCTTTTTGGAGCGAAATTATGAAAGGAAGACCTTCTCAGAGCAGATCACAACAGTCCGGCTTAGGGCCAGCCGGATAGCTCAAAGGACTAAAGCACCTGCTTAGGCAGATGCAGGCAGGGACTGGGGCTTGACCCCTGGTGTGCCTTGCCAGTCCCATTTCCAGGGCGCACTGAGGTGCTGAGATGGTGACTGAGACTGGGCGTGGTGACACACGTCTGTAATCCCAGGGCTTGGGAAGCTCAAAACAGGAGGATCACTAACTACAATCCCATCTGTGTAGTGAGACCCTGTATTAAATACAAAACAGGGAACTTTTTTTTTTTTTTTCTGCAGGACCGGGGTTCGAACTCATGATCTTGTACTTGCCAAGCAGGCACTTGTGCCACAGAGCTATCTCCCAGGCCCCCTAAATAAATACAAAACAAATAAACAAAACAGAACAAAAAAAAGTTCAGCTTTCTAGGACAGCGGCAGAAGACTGGGGACAGAACTGTTCTGTGGGAAGCACATTCTAGTAGCTGAACCTCAGGGACCCAGGGGGACAGGTAAGGCCTCAGCCTGGTGAACGAACACAAGCTGGTTTCTCATGCTGAGACTCTGGCTCATTGAGGGGATCCGTGGGCACCCATGGGAGCAAGGTGTGTCCCCGTGCTCAAGAACTCCCAAACCCAGTTCGGCCTCCACCCCACAGACACAGGCAGGCCTGGTCACTGTAGTAGGGTCCCTGGGCCTCCTCCAAATAGAGATACCTAGTTTACCAGGGGACCCTTCTGTATATATTCGCATCAGGCAAGTTTACCTAATGTGGAAGTATTTACTTCCAAACAGCCGTTGTTTAACCAGTGACGCACCCTAACAGTTGCTTTCCTTAAAAATCTAAACAATGTAATAATTTAGAGCTTGGTAATGGAGAAGCGATCATTCTAACTACACCCTGCCCCTTGCTAGCTAACAGACAGCTGAAGCCCGGGGTGTGCCCAGCTTAGCAGGGGCAAGCAAGCAGCCAGAAGTGCCAGCCAGGTCTCTGGGCCTCAGGCACCACCAGGTAGGTCAGGGATGCTGGCCCTGCAAGGAGGCAGAGGGCTGTACAAGGCTCTCACCCCACAGGGCTCTGCCCTGCTGTGGTTCTGGGTCCCCTCTGACCGACATCCCACCACTCAGAGTCAACAGCACTGCCCAACAACCCAGAGAAGAAATAGGAACCCACCACATTCAGGGTCAGCTTAATTCCTGAGCAATGGCTCAGGCTTCCAAAGTTCAGCAAAAACTACCAGGGAAAAGCTCCAGGGCAGAAGCTGAGGCCAGGTTCACTGCCCTTTCTGGCTGTGTGACCTCGGTCCACCTACTTAACTTCTCCCAGCCTCAGTTTCTCCATGGACTATGTGGGAACAGAAGCTCCTACTCTGCCTCCTAGCACACCACCCGAGCCATAGCAATTAAGAGACATGAAAAAAGAGCATTACATAAACGCAAAGTAGGATTCCCCACAGCAAACCGCCCCACCTCCTGTCCTCAGGCAGAGGGCAGGACCCAGGTGACTTACCAGGGGCTCTATTGTGCTGAGGTCTTTAATTTTGTTGCCGCTTAAATTTAGATGCGTGAGATTCGGACACTTTTCTGCCAATACTTCCAGGCCCCCTGAGATTCTGTTATCGCTTAATTCAAGCTAAACAAGGCAGAGGGAAAAAGCAGAAAGAACTCTGAAAATGAAGGTTCCCCCTGCCAGCGCAGCCGGAGCGCAGACGCAGAGAACCGGGCAGCAGGTCTGTACCCAGGCCGGCAAAGAATGACGCCCCGGTGCCAACTGCCTGCCGCCCACCCCACTGCCCAGTGCGCAGGCGCATGGCGCTGTGTACCTTCTTGAGTTTGTTTAACTTTGGTAAGTTCGCGACTGAGGTGAGGCCAACGTTGATTGTACTTAAGAATTCCAGTTCTTCGAACTCATCTGTGAGGCCTTCGATTTTGCCATCGTTCGACCGACAGTTGTCCAGGACGAGTTCTTTCACCTGCGAGGGGAAGGGCTGTGTGAATGGAAGCAGGTGGGGCGCGGTGGGCTAGATAGGGCGGGGTTAGGATGGTCGCCCACCTGCAGGGGCACTTGCGGTGCGGTGTCATGGCTTCTTCCGGTCACTGCTCCCCCAACACGCGCGGGGGGGTGGGGGGGAGCACAGGGGAGGGGAGGAACAGGCCCCACTGCAAGGAGGAGCCCTCGAGGGCACAGAGGGTCAACAGGGTCTCATTCAGGCCTCTTTTCAGGGCCACACGCCAGCTCCCTCAGTCATAACACTGCTAGGGCCTCCCAGGCCCTTCACCCCGCGGTGGCATGGCCTGACCCAAGTCCAGCAACCTGTGGCCCACGTGGAGCCCCTCTGCTCACTGCTGCCAACATGCAGAGACCTGGCTTCTCACCCACTCCCCTCATCAGCCGCGGCCTGCCCACCTGGTGCTGGCACGCACAGTAGGGAAGGCAGGCCAAGGACTCCTCTAACTCTGCCCAGATCAGCACTGTTCCTACTGGGATGGAAATGTCCCATGGCGTCCCAAGGAGAAGCCACTGGCCACAAGTGGCTGAGGTGGGAGGGAGGGCTTTGGGACCTGTCTGTATCCTGCCCAGCTATCCTCTCACCCGGGCAGAACAAGCTGAAAGAAAAACCTGGCTTCAGGACATAGAAGACAGGAGGAGGACAAGTGAGGGAGTCGCAGGCAGGAGGGGACACAGAGTTGGCATAGGAGACCAGCTGCCAGCAGCTAGCCCTGCGTGAGGCACTCCCGCCCTGGGGCAGACCAGCATTTGGGAAACCCGGCCCTGGGGGCTGGCAGGTACTCAGGTAGCCCCTCGGCCCTGGTCCTTCCAGCCCAGCACACGGCATAGCGCTCTCCCAACAACTGCTAGATGCCTCTTTCCCAGGGACTCCACCTATGAGCCCTAGTTTCTGTCCATGTCCTCCACAGCCCTGCCTTGTCCCAAGGGTCCACACACCTTCTCACCAGTCCCTTCCAGGACATCTCTGGGTCAGCAGCAGAGCAGAGGACCATGGGCAGAACTGACTAAACCTAGTGCCTGGCAGGGCCCTGCCTCCATCACCCTTAGGGGGATGGAGGGGCCATGCTGTCCCACCGGGATGGCAGTAGTCTGTGGGGGCCATCTGCCCGGAGGGGAACGCTAGGGAGCTGCTGCCTCTCCCCAAACTAACAAGTTCTCAGTCTGGGCACTGGCTACCATGGATTGGGGGTGTTTAGTTCTCAGGAGAGGCCATGTGGGCGAAGGGCAAGCTGCCTCTCAAGGTCACTGGCAAGAGTGCCCGGGAGAAATTCCTGGGAGGCTCTGCCCAAGGTAGGAAAGGCCCACAGAGCCAGGAACCAGACCACAGGGGCCAGATGAATGGAGGGCCAGCACCTTTGGGCTTCTCTCTCCTTGGGATGGCCACTGGGGTCACAGGGTCACAGCCTGTTGTGCCACTGATTTCCTAGAAGGCCCTTGGTATTCCTGATACTGCCCTAGAGAAAGACATGTGTGAAGAGAGATTCGAGGCTTCCTCAAACCTTGCAGCCCTCCTGTGGTTTTTTTTCTTTTCTTTTCTTTTTGGAACAGGGGTTCAAACTTACGACCTTGTACTTGCCAGGCAGGCACTTGTGCCACGGAGCCATCTCCCCAACCCCTCCTGTGGTTTTTCTAGACTAGTCAAAGTTTTCTTCTTTTACTGCCCTGTCCCAAGGACAGGAGGGCCTGGGTGACTGGCACACAGTCCTGGGGGGTCAAGAGGATCCCCTGACACCCTGTTGCTACAGGCAGGTTTGGGGGAGCACCAACGAGGCCAGATTGGTCCCTTGCCCTAACACAGGTAGCCACTCTTCTCAAGGACAACACTCGGGAGCCAGTGCGATTACTGTGCCTTTTCTTTGTCTTCAGCACTTCGTGGGCCCTCACCAGGGACATCATAGGGTTTCACATGCTGTCTCTTTCAATCCCCAGAACCAGTCCACAGGACAACTTATCAGAACCACTGTACCAAAACAGTCAGGCACAAAATATGGAGGGGGCCATGAAAGCTCCAACCCTCCTACAGAGAAGTCCACACGCTCCCCTGCATTCCACCTTGCTGCCACAGGCTCTACTGGCCGTCGCTGCTTCCTTTTGGCCCCTCTTCTAACAGGTCCACCAACTGGGTGGGCACCAAAGCCCCCATCCTGGTTACATTTCCTCTGTAACCAAAGCACTGAACCTAAGCCAGCCCTCCCTTGTGCCTGCAAGGGAACAAACCCAAAGGGGCCCTCAGAAAGCAGAGGATGAGAAGACATCTTCCATTCACCTCGGAAACCCGCTTTTCCCCTTTGTATTTCTGAGGACTGAACTCAGGGTTTTGCACTGAACAAAATCCCCCAACCTTGTTCTTTTTAATGTTGAGGCACAATATCACTTAACTGTCAAATTGCTCAGCATAGGTTAGATCCTGTGATCTTCCTGTCTCAGCCTCCCAGAGTGCTGGGATTTAGATGCTGCGGGGGTGGGGGGCTGGGTCCTCACAGCTGGGTAGGGGAGGGTGAAGGGACAAAATTTCTTAAGGGACAGCTGAAGTCTCCAGGATCCCTGCTGTTTATGGATTCCTCACTGTGGTTGCCGGATCAAGTGCTTAAATCACTGAGCTAACCCCAAAGCCCCCTTATGGATTCCTGACAGGAGAAGCCTTGGCTTAGGGTGAGGATGGAGGAGAGAGGGAGGGGCCAAGGCCTAGAGCCTCAAGCTTGCTGGGGTCACCAAAGAGCCCAAACCAGGCTGCGTCACAACCAGAAGGTAAGGGAGCTGTCTGGGCAGTGTCTATTTACCGTGGCCAAACAGGGTGAAACAGGCCCAGCCCCTTGTGGCCAGCTTGAGGACGGAGCCACCCAGCAGCCCGCTTGCCTGCTGGCTTCCCAGGCCACAGGGCTGGGTTTCCAGGCCTGGAGCCTGCTTGACCCGTCCTCTTCACCAGGAACTGCTGGATCCCAACCCACTTCCTCCTTACTTGGCAGTGGGCTGTGCTCTGACCCTTCCTGGTGATAAGTACCTCCCCCTTTTATGCAGAGTGCGATCTGCTTAAAAAGGAAGAAGTGGGGAGGGGGGGAGAGAGAGAAAAAAACCAAAAGCCCATTTCTCTTGCCAAGTCCTGGGTGTGAGCAAAGTGCAAAGTTAAAATTAAACTGCAAATTTGTACTTTGGGCTTAGACTCTCCCAGTGCTGATGGCCACTTAAAAATACCCATGTGCGGTCACTGCCTGTTGGGAATACTCAGCTTGGACCAAGAGCCTTGGAGCCCCTACCCAGGGACCTGACCCAGGATGAGGCCGCATTCACATTCTGTCCCCAAGAAGTCATTCTGCCTTGGCCATGGCCGACACATTTCTCATAAAGCATGTGCCGGTGACGAGGCTTTCTCCCCTAACTTCCAGGATAAACATAAATACACCACCAGTACTCCAAGGAACAACTTGTTTGTTTAGAAACTCTGAAGAGTTGTCTTTACAGATTTCTCAAATTTGACCTTTCCTCTCCATTTCCAGCAGTGCAAGTACGGTCACTGTCACCTCAAGTTCCTGTGAGCCTGCTTTTGCCTCCAAATGAGGGCTCTGTGACCTCGGGGACAGATGTGGTTAGGAACATCCTGGACCACTAATGACAGGGCTTGACCTGGAGGCTAAGGAGCCCTCTGGCTTAATGACCTTTCTTGGTCCCAAAAGGGTACAGTGACAACTGTTTAACCTATAAAGCCCAAACTCCAGCCTACAAAATGCCTCGCCCTGCAACCCCTCAGAGAACATTCAGACTCCTGAGTATGACCTACAAGCACCCTTTCCTCTCACCTTTGCGCTGCAAATCTAGTCCCAGCCCCCCTCCCCCTCCCCAGGGAGCCTGCCACGTACCCAGCTCTCAGCATCCCCAGCCTGGAGGGCAGCTGCTGCATGAATCATTTAATCGTGTATTAAGCATCTGATCCTCCTAGAGGTCAGAGACTGTCCTTCCCTGTAATCAGCCTAGCAGGGCTCGGACACAGGCGCAACTGCTTAACAAATGTTCTGGTTCCAGCGCCCAGCACAATCCTAGGTACCAGGAATACCCAGGGAGGCAGATTGCTGAGAAACACTGAGTTCAGCTGGAGGGATCAATGGCGAATGGATGCAACCTTCACTAAACAACAGCTGCTTCACGGCCTGAGTGAGCAGAGGGAGGCCCAGGCACAGAGGCCCAGGTGGCAGGTCAATGGCACATTCCCGACCCCAGCCTGCTCCAGACAGGGTGCTCCTGCGACACTTGGCTGAGGGAAATGGTAGGTGATGGTGAGCCAAGGTTAAAGTCTTTGCCAGTGAGAGGCCTGGTTGCTGGCTGGGAGGAGACACTAGCCGGTAAACAACTCCAGTCCGGGTCTGCCAGGTAGCAGGACTGAGGCCAGGGCAAAGTGCATTCTTCAAATGCCTCTGCCAGACAGGCCAGGCCCCAGGAGCCCAGGGAGAGGATGCACTACTTCCAGGGTGGTGCTGGCAGGCCATGGAGCTTGAAGAACCAGTGCAAAATGGAACCAGGGGCCCTTGCTGAAAAATCACGAATTCTAGGACGGTGACAGCAGTTTGTGCGGCACCAGTCGCACAGCTGTGAAGCCAGCTCTGATTAAAACGGACAGCTTGGCCTAAAACAAAGCCTGCTAAAACCCAGAACTGGAGAGATGGAAGCTCTGAGCGAGAATTTTTTTTTTTTTTCCAGGACTTCCTGAGGCAGCAGGGAGAGGTGAACAGAAGGCAGGCTCTGGAGCTGGCCAGAGCTGGCCAGAGCCCAGAATCTATCTGCTGGCCCATCTCACCTCCCCGGGCTTCCGGTTTCCTCTCCTGACTACAGCGCCCATCAATGAGGGGAGGAGACGGGGGAGGATATTAAAACAAAATGCTGTGTCTGATGCATCCTAGCGTGGAGAAAGCTGCCTGTCTCCCCCTGACCCCATCTGCGGTGCGCACATTCAGGGTGCAAGGTCAGGGAAAGAGTGGGCGACCCCACCCGAGCCACTGAAGCTGACTGCAACGATTCCGCGTGCAAAATGCGGGACCTCCTAACCTGCTGATGAACCAGGGTAGTGTGTTCAAAACTCCTTTCCTGCTTTTACACCCACACCCTGTTTTGTCAGGTTTTTTACACTAACTTCGCACCTGGATCATCTTTTCCTTCACTGAGCGTGACTTGGGCAAATACGTGTAGTTGCTTTAGTTTCAACCTTGTCAGTCCCTGACCAATTTAGTTTTCAGGTTCCAGTCTGCACAGAAGAGAAGCCTCAAATCAAATTGACCCGGTGTTTTTCGGTGCTTGTGGGTTTTAAATAGGTCAGCTTCTAAGTGGGCCACCCTGTCGCAGATCCCATTTCTAGCGAGAAGGCCAAATTGCTTAAGACATCAAGGCTTTAAGCAGAGACAATAGCTACATGTTGGTGAGTTTGTTTTTAACCATAAAACGTATGGTTTTGCTCGACAACCACTGTGGCAAAGCCTGTGGACATCAGTCAGGTGCCGGGACTGGAGGGGCATCCAAGGCCCTGGGAGAAGGTTTAATGTTCTCAAAGTTGCCAGTGATCAACGAGGCCGGTGGCCTCCTGACCACAACCACAATTATATATTCAATACACACATTTGTGTGTGTACAGGCACATGCAACAGACACAAAACTTACCCGTACGATATTGTTTTAAAAAGTGACCCACATTTTACAAAACGCTGATCTGGTTCAGCCTTCTTCCGAGAAGGCCCAGAGTTGGGCTCAGATGAGTGAACTCCTGAAGTGAATGGGGAGATATTTTTGTAGATCTTTTTTTTTGCCATACCGCACACAGCCACCCTGGATCAGAAATCACTGTCCTCAGCGGAAGGCCACGGAATATTAACATATCCATGAAAATGACTCAGATCTTTCAAAATCTTAGCTGGGTACGGGCAGGATCTCACAGTACTTTAAGAAGCTGGCAAAAACCTCTCCAAGAAACAAGCATTTCTGTTTCTGATCCTGTTGTTCCTACAATAGCGATGGCAAGGCCGCGCGAGCACATGGCGCGGGAAGCAGTGACGCCATCCTTATTATCTCTGGGACCCTGTGGTAATTAAGCTGCGGGCTAGGCCGTCTCATTGGCTGAACCGAGGCAGGGGCGGGCCCATATTAGCATAAAGCTGCGGGCCGTATGGCTCATAGGCTGAAGGGCTGCAGGGGCGGACCCTTATTAGCATAAACCCAGTGACTTAGCCCTGCAGGAACCACACCCTCCTCCCCACAGCGTGGGGAGTACCGGTTTTGCCTGGCCCCAGCCCAGTATTCCTGTATCCAGGGAGGTCTCAGGGAGGCTGTCTCCCTGGTGGGCTGTCTCCCTGGTGAACCCTTACATGCTGGCTTCCCCTCCCTGATCTGTGCTTTCCTCAGGCTAAACCTTATTACAGCTCCCCAGCCAGACCTGTGGGGGCCCTCCTCCTGCAGGAAGCCTTCCTTGATTGCCCTTCAGGAAAGGTCGCAGAGCTGAAGGAAGTGAGACCCACACCACTGTTTGGAGATCTGAAAAAGTAGAGCGGGTTGGGCACTGACTTAGCGAGGTCGGAGCAGTGGGAAAAGGTCAATGAAGGTTCTGCAATTGCCAGGGGACACATATGTGAAAGTCTAGGTGCGCTCCCATGTTGGGGGCCCTCACGGTCCCATCTGCTGTCTGTCATCAAACGGGCATCACCAGGTGGCCTCCAAGGACGTGCGGGTGGGGTAGGACCCAGGCACCCGCAGGAGGTCTAGTCCCCTACCAGACACCGGTAGCTGCTCTTAATGATCTTAAAGGTAGAGGGGCTGAGGCAGCCTGGGGGGTGGGGTGGGAGGGGGCCGCAGCAGAGCGAATCCTGATGAAGCTTCACATTGCATCTCACCGCTCCCTGTCCAGAGCCTTTAATGGCCATGGGGAATCAAGCCCACAGCCAGCTCCCCACCCCCATCAGTGCTCCCTGGCAAAGCCCCAGGCCCCCTTACCCAGGCTGCCTTGTCCCCACCTCGCCTGCTACCCTCCAGCTGCAGTTTAGTTTACAATACACTTGCCCTTCCCAGACAACAGGCATCCTACCTCTTCTACCTTGCCTAGGACTCCCTTGGGAGCCACGGCATGGCCAGTCTTCCTTCCGTCCCCAAATTGCCTTGCCAGGGTCTAAGGTCCTGGTGTCCTGCCATCCTCTGCCAGAAGGAGCTGGCTCTTTTTGTCTTTTTGAGACAGGGTCTCACTATGCTGTTCAGGTTGGCCTTGAGCTCACTTTGTAGCCTAGGCTGGTCTTAAGCTCCCAAGGCTCCTTCTGCCTCGGCCTCCCAAGTGCTGCAATTGCAGGCATGTGCCACCATGCTGGCTCCTTCCCTACCTCCTTCCTGGTAAGGCAACCACTGGCATTCCTCATGGCAGGGCTGGGCCTGGCTGCTGCCACAAAGATGGAGCAGGGCCCTTGATGGGCTACAGGGAAAGACGCCTGTGGAGGAGGCCCAGCTTGGAGCCTCTGCTTGCTGTGGACCACAAGTGCAAAACCCAAGCAAACTCAGCATCCTAACTTCTGCCTGGTGCTGTCCATTGAGCGACCCGAGAAGGCCACAAGCTCCAAATTTCAGGACTCTGTCCCATTTCAAGTTTACTTCTGATAAAGCTGAGCGGACATTTCAGTGGCCATCCCGACACAGAACCTGCTACTGGGGGCTATGCTCAGGACTCTCAGCCTAGGCCCATGCCCCAGAGGGCCAGGTCGCTCCAGCTGAGCTCCTTCGGGAGGCAGGATATCAGGGAAGGAGCCCAGGCCTGAGACCAGCCCTCCTCTAGGCCTGGCCTCACCCATCCAGCAGGGTTGGAAAGGCATGAGGGACATGGAAGGCCAAACAGCCTCAGAGCTGAAACTTTGACCTTGGTCCCTTTCCAGTCACCTGTACCCAAACTGACCGCAGCCTTAGCAAGCGGCAGAGCAAATGCTGCCTCGGTGTCCGAGCTTCAGTGGGAAACCAAGGATTCAGGCAGGAGGAGCCCTGGGCTGGCACCTAGGCATGCCCTCTCCAAGGCCACATATAGGCCTAGGAGCCCAGGGTGGCTGGCACCTAGGACATGACTTCATCTCAGCCTCCCCTCCCCGGGTCTAACATGAACCTCACTCCCAACCCAGACCAGGAATAAACAAAAGGAGGGAGCAAAAACAACGGAATAGAATAAGGGAGGGTGAGGAAGCCACGGCTGGGCAGGAAGAACGGCAGAGACAGAGGCCCCGAGTCAGCAGAGAAAGGGGAGGAGGGTGAGCGTGGTGGCTCATGCCTGCAATTCTAGCAGAGCCTGGGGCGGGCTACACAGAGCGCTCAAGGCCAACCTGAACTACACAGCAAGACTAGTCCACAAAAAGCCCAAACCACAACAAAGCAACAGGAGGATGTTGAGGAGGAGAGAGGCACAGGTTTATGGAGGTTTCATTTAACTCCCAGGGTTCCATCTTCCACCTTTGTGTGTTGGCGATAAAATCCATATTTGTTTAGATAGTATTATTTTTTTCCAAATAGAATCCAGGTTAGCTTTGGTTCATGGGTCTGCGCAGCTTTAAATCTCAAAATGCTAAATATAATAAAACCCAAAGAAACAAAAACCTTACAATTTTTACAAGCTTGGGAGAAGCCAGGCAATGGGAAATGAGATGCACTAAATGTTATCAGTTTCTTCAGCAGCAGCTCCTTTTTTTATTTAAAAAAAACAAAACAAAAACAAAAACAAACCCATCTTCCTATTTATTAGCCCAGGTTTGCAGTCCCTAATGATCTATACTTGGCTTGGGATGTTAGTACGTGTGCGCGCGCAAGCGTGTAACATACATACCGATTGTTTTACCTCCCCATTGCTCAGTCTGCTTTCCATTTGCTACGAGATCCGTCTCCCTGAAGGAAGCTCAGCCGGGCGCTCACACGCTCCAGGCCACGCCACCAGTGCTGTGCTGACTATAGGCAGCAGTCGAGTCTCCAGTCAGGTCCCCAAACACTGCCCTGACCAAGCCTTGGATTCCCAAACCCAGGGAACTATCATGAGGATGGCAAGCAGACAGGAAAGTGCTTGACCCCAGCAGGGCCATCAACAATTGAAGGAACTGAGGGTGTTTAGGCCAGAGGGTGGGGGACCCAGATAGCTATCTGCAGGAGGGTCACGGTGCAAACACAGGGCAGTTGCTGTGTGTGCTCAAGCAGCTCCGCTAACCAGCAGGGATTCTAAACAGGCAAGTGGGTGCCTGGTGGAAAATGGAAAAACCTTTGGCTCGAGTGCTGGCCCACAGGATAGGTGCCCCAACAACTGCTATATGAATTGCTGACGTTGCGTGAGGGAGCTCTGTAAGGAGAGGAGTCCCGGGTCTTTCGCTCTCCTAAAAAGCGAGACTTGATGCTTTCCTCTGAGTAGGGAAGCACTCCTTGGATAGGCCACCAGCCACGTTACACACTGGATGGTCCTGAGCTATCCCATGCCAGGTGCTGTGCGAGGCTTCAGGGTTTACGTTTGAGAGAGGGAGCCCAGTAATAAAGCAGTAGACAGCCAGGCACGGCAAGCAGCCGCCTATAATTCCCAGCCCTCAAGATGCTGAGGCAGGGGAATAAATCAATCGACAAAAGAGGGAGGATAAATAGTAACAAAGGACAACAGCAAAAGAGTAGCTCGCAAGGCCTATGGTGAGTTTGCTGCTGGAACTGGAGCTCAAGGGGGTATCTGGGAAGGGACCTTCAGCCAGGAAGGAGGAGTAAAATTGGGAAAAGGAGGAGAAGGAAGGGAAGGGCAAAGGTGGTATGAGACTGCCCGAGAAGCTGGGGAGACAGCTCTGTGGCACAAGTGCCTGCCTGGTAAGTGCAAGGTCGTGAGTTCGAACCCCAGTCCTGGGGGGAGAAAAAAAAAAAAAGACAAGACTGCAAGGTACAGAAAAAGTGGCTGCTCTCATTTTCACACCTACAGGAAATCTTTAGGCAGCAGGTGGAAGGGCGGCAGTTTAATGGGCAGCGGAGGAAGAACTGCCTGGCCAGCAGCAGGGAGGGAAGCCAAGCTCTGGCGCACACCTCCTGTCTCCCTTGTCTGACTCTTCTGAAGGAATTCCACAGTGCCAATCTCGAGCTTCCAGAGAGAAACGGGTCTCCCTATCCACCGGGAAACAGCTTGTGGAGGAGGCTGACGGGAGTTTGGGCAGAGGAGAAGTAGCTGGAAAATCTGCTTCGTTCCAGGACTTACCAGCTAGGAACCGAGTGGCTTGGGCACGACTTCACGCTGACTCAGTTCCTTCAGCTCTAAACTGGGAAGAACCTGCACCACCCCACGGGGCTCCGTGGGGCCAGATGGGATCACGGGTGCGGACGTGCTCAGTAGCCCTGCTGTCCTGGAAGTCACTGGAGTACATTTGGTGAGCGCGGTGGTTACCCAAGACTTCGCACCCCAGGGAGCAGACACCCGGTGTCGCGCAGCTCCGACTCCCCCACGCTGCTGTGCCCTTTCTTCTCAATAAATGTTTGCTGCATTGAAAAGCTTGAAAAAATAACTTGGGAAAAAGTTCTGCCTTTTTTTCCCCTTCCTATTAAGAAGCAACCAAAATGCTGCCGAAAGTGTCACCAGAGTGTGGGACAGACTAGGGCTGAGGAAGGGGACAAAGTCTGACACCTCCAGGGAAGGCTTCTGGCCCCCTGGCCACCCTAGCTTTTTTCAGCAGTCCTGAGAGTCCAGGCCACCAGGGAAGGGAGTGTAGCTGTTCATAAGACAGGGCCAGAATCTCCCCCGAAAGCCTGCAAAATACAGTGTCCCGTCCTGGTCCTGTTCTGGTACCCTCAGAGCCTCATGCAGCCGGGGGCGGGGCTTTGGGGGAGGCGGGGCTTTGGGGGAGGTGGCTGTATCAAGAGTTTGTGATTGGTTCATGGTCTAGGGCTGGGATTGGGAGGCGTGAGCCCTACCCCGCCTAGGGTGAGTAGCCTGCATTCAAGATGAGGGACAGAGAGGGGCTGGCTCCTCCCTCTTGTTGCCTCCGTGATTTTCTACTGCAATGAAAGGTTGCCCCTCTGTCCTCCTCTCTGCCTTAGAGCCAGCCAATGATGGGCTGAAGCCTCCATACACTGTTCGCTAAATAAACCTTCCCTTCTTTTAACTTCAGGTATTAGACATTTTGTCCCAGCAACAAGAAAAGTAACTAAGACATCCCTGTTCTAGTTAGTCCAAAGCCCAGAAAAGTATGTGTGACAGCTGGTTCCAAGTCACTTTTGTTTTTGGCTGTTGCTTGCCCATTTTTTCAATAGGCAACACATTCATGCTTGCGTTTTCAAAATCAGACCATACAAAATAAGGTAAACAGCTAATTCTCCTCCCATCCTGCCCAAGCCCAGTTAACCAATTTGCCTACCAAGCATCTCTCTGGTATCTTTTTTTTTTTTTTTTTTTTTTTTTAACGTTATGGGCGACTCAGCCTGCCCTGGAGGGGCAGGCATAACATGTGGTGTGCTGGCATAACATGCGGTGCTGGGGATTGAACCTTGGTCCCTGCAATTGTCTAAGCTTGCCTAAGCAGGTGCTTTAGATTGCTGAGCTATCTTGTCAGTCCCTCTCTGGGATCTTTTTATCTACACACAACCAAATCCAGAATCATAGTTTTCTCCCTTTCACCCCAGCCTTGCATATTATACCAATATTGGCTCTTTTGCACGAAGTTCATGTGACAGGGCACAGAATCCCCTCTCTTGTTTCTTATTTGCAACTTCTGAGGTGTCACTGTTGGGTGTGGCTGTTTCACTTAACCAGAACCTTATGGATGGGCATTTGGGTTGCTTGCAGGCTTCTGCTATAATGAATTATTTTGCAATAGAGATAAGCCAGCTGGTGTCATTTTGCATTGACCTGGCACAGTGCCAATAGCTGAAATGAGGTTCACTTCAAATTATAGGGTGGTAGGTAGCCTGGGAGTCCCACAAATCAAATAGGCTCCTCGCTGCCCAGTTCTGCAGACAAATGACTTGACTTTCCTACATTCAATAAATGCCACTTGGCACCTGCTAAACACCACGCACTATGCAAGGTGCTGGGGACACTGATAAAGGTGTGCTTGCCCTTTGCTCTTGGAGTGTTCTGCCTTGGAGGAGGGGAAGGCAGCAGGGCCATCAAAACACCCAGAGTGGCCAGTGTGTCTTAAGGCCACTTAACTTCTCTGTCTACCTATCTGTAAACAGGAGGCCACACCTATACCTCAAGGGGGGCGGGGTCCAGTGGATCAAATCTGCAAGGTGCGCCAAATCCCTGGCAAAACAAGTACCACGCAGACTCCAAGGTGCAAATGCTCCTGGTAACGTGCAGATCCTTTGTACAGAAGGTTGTCGCACTCAGCCCTGTCCTGGAGGTGACACCTAGGCCCCAACTGTGTCTCAGCCTACTTTTACTAGAGAACGATTTCCCCTTCTCCCACTTTCCATATCTTGGGTGGTATCCTGGAGGACCCAGGCGTGTTTCTTATCTGCAACACAGCAGCACAAGCCCCAGTACTTCTGGAACTGCAGGAAGAACCCACAGAGTTTTTAAGGGGGGGTCGGCCCTTGCCTGGAGGGACAGAAAGATCTGGGTGCAGACTTTCCTGGGCCATGGGTCAAAGTGTAAAACAATCATTTAAGTGGGGAGGGAAGAGAAAGGGAGATGGAGAATTGAACCTCACACATTTGTTTTGTTTACTTATGTGCATGCGTTCTGCACTAGAACAGTTCTTAATATTAGAGATACAGGCATGCACCGTTTCACTTTCTTAGGAAAACAAATGTGGTTTATGTCATGGGTGAGAAAGAAATGAAAAGGGAGAGTCTAGAATATTTCCAGAACATCACCACAGTGGTCAGGAAAGACAGGATGTCAAAGCTCAGGTTCCAGGTAACATGCAGCTCTGGAGCTAATGGTCTGGCTTTGCACCCCAGTGTGGGTTCCTCCAGCTCCACAGCCTTGGGCTAAGCTAAGCGGGTACCCTGGAGCCTTGGCTCTGGAGTGGGACCAGTTCCTGCCATCTTGTAGTACCGCAAGGCAGATCAAATAAGAGTAACTGGTATCTGGCACATACACGAGATAAAAAAGGTTTTTGTTTGTTAGAAACAAACAAAACCCATTAACAGAGATTTACTTTTTCCTTGCTGCTTAGGAAGAAAATGGAAATCCAGCACCTTCCTTGTGGAGCTCAAAGGAGAATGGGAGGCCGCCTGTGACACCCGGAAGCTGATTTCTCTCCAGTTAACTAATGAAGTCTTACCATCACTAGAAGCACCTTTCCATTCTTTTTTTTTTTTTAAACTTTATTTATTTATGTTATGGCTGGCTCAGTCTGCCCTGGGGTGGAGCTGGCCCAGCACGTGGTACCAGGGATCAAACCACGGTTCCTGTGGTTGCCTAAGCTTGCCTAAGCAGGTGCTTTAGACTGCTGAGCTATCTCACCAGCCCCAAAATCTTTTTTTTTTTTTTGGGTATTTTAGGGAAGAGTCTACAGGGTGTTCAGGGTCTCATTAATAGATCAGACTCAGTGATCCACCTATTTACAGCCTCGTGCCACCATGCCCAGTCTCTGTTGCCATCTCAGCGCGTCAAGGGGGCCGGGCTGGCACACAGGCCCAAGGATTGAACCCTTGGCCCGTGCACCTGCTTGCAGGTGCTTTAATCCTCTGAGCCATTTGACCAGCCCCGCCTTTCTATTCTCGCAGGAAGCCTGCTTCTAGATAAAAACTCACCAGCAATGGCGGCTCAACCTGGTCTTTGGGAGAGGTGTCTGAGGAGCCTGGCATCTATGACCTTCTGGCCTCCCTAAAACAAGACCTGGGGACCTGCCCTCTCCTGCCTCATCATCTATGACCAGAGGCAGCAAGGTAGTCCTCTCAGGGCCACCTGGAAGGCCCAAGATGCCAGGCCTCACTCTCTAAAGCAGATAAGAAAGGGACAAAAGGTACAGGAGACTCTAAAAGCCAGGACAGGAGTCTTCCAGGAGCCACTGCTATGTCAAGAAAGCCACTCTGGTGGTCAGCGAGGGCCAGTGGGTATTGAAGTTGGTCAGCACCTCTGCCTAAACTGGAAGAAGACAGCTGAGGGCTGCTCGGCACCATACGGGTCTGTTTACGATATCCAGCCCACAACTCACCCAGCCATCAGTAAGAAAATATATTATTAAGAAATTCAATTTAGAAGCCCATATGCTCAAAGCAAGAGTCCCCTGAGGATAATGAAAAATATTCCAAGGTCACAAGGCTGAGGGTCAGGCCAGGACGCTGTGAACTGACTCCCAGCGGACTGCTGTCACACCTGTTGCTCCATCGTTTTGTTCCATCCCTCCTAGGAATGACTTCGCATCGGAACTCCCTGGAAGATGGGAAGGCACTTTTAGATCAGGTTCTAGCTCATGGGGACCAAAAGTCCAGCAAAGCTCACTTGAATGAGTGTCTGTTCAAATGTTACCTCCTTGGAGGAGGGCCACTGTCTCCTTTAACACAGCTTCATCTCCCTGTGGCAACTGCCACCCCAACAGCCATGGCTTGATGCTTCCTGACCACCTCCCAGCAGAGTGGAGACCCCAGGCGGGCCACACAGCCAGCTGGCTGGTGCATGTGTCAGAGCTAACCCGGGCCACACAGTGAGTTTGAGACCAACCTAGCTACACAATGAGATCCCATCTCAAAACCCCAAACAAATAGCAAGCAAGGAACAGAATACAGCAGCGCAATCAATATAAGCATTAAGAGCCAGTAAAATGAACAGGGGGTAGGGGACTGCTCAGAGCCCAGCAGCCCAACTGTCACCCCTACTTAAGCCTTACAGGCCCGCTGCTGTACTTCCTAGGTGCAGATACCACCCCAACAATCTGTGACATCACACACAGCCAGCCAGGAGCTGCACCAGATGCCTGTGGTGGGGTGATCTTGCAGGGCTAGCATGATGCTGACCTGGTGGAGGTCTACTTGGTGCAACGGGCACCTTGCACCCCAAATCCACATCTTGCTCAGTCTATGACCTCTGATCAAACTCAGAGGCACATTCTCCCTTTCAAAGTGCACCTGTGCTGCAGCCAGGCTCCATAATGACCACGCTGGCCACTGGAACCAACAGACGTCTCTGGGTGTGCACAGACCACACACCCGCTGAGAACCAATGGCGCCTGCAGATGTACGAGGACATCCGTGTCCCCTTTCACTACCCCCATGCCCACCCACACTGTAGCCCTTTCCTTCTTCTAGGACTAGCCCCCATAGACTCAGCCCACACCTACGCGTCCAGCCACACCAGGGATCAACCCAGACACAGCGCAGCAAGCCTGCCAGAACCGGCAGTGAGCCGGGCTCAGAGGCGCAGAGCCACTCCCCATGGCTGTGGGCCAAGCTCTGCAGACGGGTTTCACTGCCTACCAGGGACAGTAGGCACGCCATGGTCCAAGCTGGAGTCCCCTGATCTCTGTGTGCAAGGAGACATGCGGAAGGGGAGGGCAGGCCAGGAGGCTGCGAGGGCCATTTCCTGGTGTTCCACGTGGCACAGGCCCCTGCACCAGGACAGACCCACCAGAGCGTGGGGCCCGGGCTAACACGCACATGTGTATCACCAGCTTCTGATGCCTGGCACGGGGGAGCTACGCAAGGCTCTGTGCACCCTATCGCAGGGCAGAGGGACCAGCTCAGGAGGAGCCACGGGATCAGCTGAAGGGACGCCCTGCTGCCCTGGGTGAACACCATGGCTCCCCCGCAGGACTTCCTGGGGAGGGGGACCCCTCAGGAGCTGCAGGGGAGGCTGATGCCATGGGCCACTGCCACAGAGAAGGGGAGCAGCACCACTGTCTACCCAAGGAGGCCAGGCAGCACACGCTGCATCCCCACCTCAACAGAAAACCGGGACCCTGCCCTTCGAGGTGGTCTCCTACCTACCACCTACTTTGGTCCACTGAGGCCACCTTCTGGGCACTGGGGCCACACACACCCCAGGCCACCAACCTTTGGCAGTGCTGCATCCCCTAGCTGGTCAGTCTTTCCCCATTGGGGAAAAAAAAAGTATGACTGTTACCTACCTTTGTGGTGGGTCGCAAGTGCTTTACCCCTCAGCTACATCCTCCTTTTCATTTTTTAAAGTAAAGTCTTGCAAGGTTGTCTCAGCCTACAGGGTACTGGGGTTGCAGGCATGGATCCCCCACACCTGGCTTTTTACTGCCATTTTATAGGGCTGGAAATGTGGACGAATGGTAGATGGCATGATTGGCATACAAAAGGCCTGGATTGGATCTCCAGCGCCACAAAAATTTTTTACAGAGGTGCCAACCAGTCCTCAGAGGTAACTGACAGGCCCATGTCCTCAGGCCAATCCCATGATACCTCAACCACCATCTATCACTTCTGACCTCTTAGTGGGAGGCTGAGGATGGGCCAAAGGGTCTTGGCCATGCTCCCAGCAGCAGTTTCTGGGCTGCCGGTACATAAAAATTACAGATAGGTATAATATGTGGAATGGGGATGGGTGGAAACTCTGTGTGGCTGGATAGCATGGGGGGGAAAGGCAGACACTGACACACACTGACACACACACACACACACACACACACACACGGTTCCTAAGACTTCTGCAAAAGGCAGCAGCATCCATAAATACCAGCTGGCTGCTGAGTTTCTATACAATTCTGCTAAAGTCACACAGCAGCACCTTTGGGACCCTCTTCTCTGTACTTCCATCCTGTTCCACCGTGTGTACATATGTGTGTGCGTATGTGTGTGCACCTGCAGCAGGTCCTGCCTCTTTCTTGTCTGCAGGAGAGAGCCACCCCCATTCCTGTCAGCACTGAGCCAATGGCCAGCAGAGTCCCCTCACTCTAGCTACCTTCTGGCTTCCCAGGACATCTGTGTGAATTTGAACACACAGCCCAGCCAGGCAGTGGCAAGCTGACACCAGCGATGGGCCTGATGTGTCAGCAGGGCTGTGACCATCTCTTCTTCCTTCAACTTGACACACATCAGAGCCAGGAAGATCTCAACAAGGCAGCAGCACGGGGAATGGTGTATTTCTCTTATATCATAAGCTTTTATCACTAATTAAAAAAATAAAACAATTAGGCCATTGTTCTCCTGAGTGTCTGTTCAGAATACTTCACTAGGGTACAAAAAGAAAATTACACACACACACACACACACACACACGCACACCGCACACATTTTGAAGCAGGGTTTCATTTGTAGTTCAGGCTGGCCTTAAACTCCCTCTAGTCCAGGTAGTCTGAAACACACAGCGATGCTCCTGCCTTGGCCTCCCAAGTACTGGGATTATGCCACACCTGGGCAATATTTTTAAACTTATCCATTTCTTCTCAATGTGTATTTTCTTGTGGTACATTTTATAGTGTGCCTATTTATGAATAATCCACAATTAAATACACAGCTAAATAGCCGGGCGTGGTAGCACACACCTGAATCCCAGCTGTTCAAGAGGCTGAGGCGGGAGGGAGGCTCACCTGAGCCTAGGAACTGGGAGCCCAGCCTGAGCATCATGGGGAGATCCTGTCTCAAAACAAGAAGAAAAACAACAAACTAAGTTGAAAAAAAGATACACATACTAGGGGTTGGGGAGATAGCTCAGGGGCACAAGTGCCTGCCTGGCAGGTACAAGGTCCTGAGTTCTATCCCTGGTTCTGCAAAAAAAAAAAAAAAAAGATACACATACTGAGGCTGAGGCTCAAACATAATTTTTAAACCAATAAAAGACACAAAAATCCCCGAGCTTGGAAGCTCACAGAGCCAAGAGAATGTACACAGCCTACCCAGACAGAGGTGGCTCAGACACTTGCCAACTCCGGGGAAGGTGTGCACTTGGGCTGAGTGGCTTCATGCTTGATTTACCAGCAGTGGGTGACGAAAGTGACAAGTGTAAATATGAGCTATGTTCCCCCCACTGTCTGTGCATGGGGTGCTGACTTAGCTCACTCCAGCAGCGCTGAGCCCTGAGGGTACAAAAGGTGAACAAAGTCAGGTCCCTCGCACCATGTGGCACCCTGGCTTCGCAGAGATGCTAATTAACATGTTCACAACTGGATCAAAATTTGTACACCACTGTCAGGCGGCTCTGAACTGCCAGGGGCACAAGGCGCTGGGTGGGACCGTCCAACATGTACCAGTGGTGGCTCAAGTCGGCAGGAATGAGATAAATATGCAGCAGGGAATGTGTAATTATAGCTGGAGCACTCAGAGAGGCTGGGGCAGGGAGAGGGGCGAGGGAAGGATGAGCCCAGAGATGGCTGCAGCACGCGGGACCCTGTTGGCTTCATTAAGGATCTCAGACTGAGCACAGTGGAGACTCTTCACACACTGCGTGGCACCACTGCATCTGGCTGAAGTTGCAACTGTGGCTTCCGGGGAACAAGATGGACACAGAGAGGTCAGCTGGCTGGGAGGGGCAGATGAACCCTAAAACAGGATTGGGGGTGGACAGAAAGGGTAAAGTGGGGTACGGGGAGGTAGGGTCCAGAGGCACAGGCTCCCTTTGGACCGGAGGGCAGGGTGCTGCCCCACAAGGGACCCGAAAGTGGACTTGGCTGAGACGGAAACAGCACAGCCCAGGATGTGCTGAGCCCACAGCTGTCACTGAGGAGATCTCTTAGGTCCAGGTCACAAACCAGTGGAGCCCCACAGTGCATGTCTCCACATAGGCAGGCAGAAGGCACCAGAGTTTGAGGAGCGGCAGCCACAGAAGAGATGCTGCAGCACGGAGGGGGAACCTATTTCCTAAAGGCCAAGGATGCCCAGCATGGAGAAGAAACGAAGGCTGTTGGGATCCCCAGAGCTGTCTGAGAAGCAAAGCATCTTGAGAGGTGAGGACATGCAGAATGTCAGTAATGGAAGCTGGAATTCAAAAATGAGAATAGGAGCGAGCAGGCCCTGGGGTGACACTAAGTGATGCCACCAAGTGCCACTGGGGACACAGTCTGGGGCCACCCAGCGAAGTTCACAGTAGAAGTTGCAGGTCTAGGAAGCGCATGGCTGGTGAACTGCTCCTGGGGAAAAGTCTACTCTCCCAAAGTTGGAGGACTTATGTTCCTTGGTTATAAAGTGTACCTGTTGCTGGTTTTAAAGTGAATTATCAGCTAACATTTGTGGAGTGCTTACTGTGCCAGGGATGGCCAGGAGGTACCATGACACCCTTGTCCTACAAGTGACACCACCTGTGAGCTGGAGGGACTTGCGCAGGTGTCTGGCTGGGAACAGAGGAGCCAGGAGGCCCGCCCAGCCTCCTCTCTACCCAAATGGGGGCTGGGGAGTGCGGGTGTGCTCAGCAATCTACACAGTGTGTGGTCTATGGATGCCTGAGGGCCACTGGCAGAGCCAGAAATTTTTTAAAAAATGCAACTACACACGTGCACACGTATGTGTGTGTGTGAGCGCGCGCGCACACACGCACACACACCTCACACCAACTTTTGCATACAATGCAGGAAACTCACAGAACCCCAACTCTAAACTGTGTATGTTTTTATTTTATAATGCAAGGGACCAGACCCAGGGCCTCTCTGCTAGGCGAGTACTGTGCTCAATTTAGGTATTTGTTTGAGATGGTGTCTAAGCTGTTCAACTCCTGGGCCTGAGAAGTCTTGCTTCAGCTTCCTAAACAGCAGGGACTACAGGCACACAACCACACCCGGCCGTAGAGAGGAATTTCATCTTAAGCAGGAGTTGAGGATAATGATTCCTTATGATGTGAGGCTCTAGGTGGTAAGAAAGGGCTAGGAGAAAAGAAAGGGGACCCAGGAATGAGCTGGTTTAGAAAAGGGGAAACTGCCTCTAATCCTCCTGGTGGAGATTCCACAAGGCCCCCAGAAGCACAGTCCCCAAACCAAGTCACAAAGTATCTGATGACGAAGGAACCTTAATATCCACTTTTTATTGTCCTTCAAACACTAACAAAATTGCAATCAATTCATGGCTCCAAGCCAGCCCACTTTCCTTTTAGAACAGTTTTTCTACCTAGCAAGGGAGCATGTTTTCATTTTCAAACCTGTGTGTGTACATGCTGGGTGACACCGTGAAACAGATGTGACTACTGCAATCAAAAAGTTGGGGTGGCACAGAGCTAATTTGAGCCTCCCCTTGTAGATGTGGGGAAAACTGAGGCCAAGCAACATGCCTGGCTTGCTTAAGGGCCAAGCTGAGATGGCTGTCCATGTCTTTAATAGTTCGCTAGTAATTTCCTCACCAAACCGGAATCTCCAAATGTTAAGCACCCCTGGGAAACGGCTGGGGCTTTAATCCACATCAGAGTAAACAGTAGAGTAAGCTGATCTTTCAGATCTGTTGCTGGGAGAAATTTTGGTAAAGGCAGTGGCAGAGGAATGAACATGAGGAGCAGGCTCAGAGCAGACACAAGACCAGTTTGAGGGAAACCAAGAGGTCACAACGCATGGCACAGGGCAGGACCTGCTGCAGAGAACAGACATCTTATCACGGTTCAGCATCCAAACACCAGCAGGAAAGAGGCTGCTTCCACATCTGGGAGGCAGTGGTTCAGGGCCCAAAGTGTTTAGCTTATCCAGTTTTAACCAATTTTATGAGAAGTTCTGAGTAACAGGTGCATTCATCAATTTCTATCACTGCCAGACTCCAACTCTTTAATGAAAACATCATTGCTGGGTATTTACCACTTGCTGTATAATTATATTTCAGCATAATGGCAGGTTGAGACTCAAGTCTACATTTCTCTACCTGTCTGTGAGAGCCAGACCGAGGTGCTGGGCAGGTTGTAGCACAGTAGAAACCTAGCTGGTGCGAGGTTGGAGACAGGAATGGGGGGTGGAGTGGAGACACCAGGCCAAGAAACCTCTTTGACCAGGTTAGATTCAGGCCAAGTTCATCTGACCAGCCACAAGTGACACCCCAAGGCAGAGGGCCCTGTGGGAAGGAGGCAGCTCAGGAGTGCTCTAGGCCATCTCCACCCAGGTCATCAGCAGCAGCCCCAAATTTATTCCAATGGATGCCAAGGCCTGAAAGCTCCACCAGGTTCCTTTCTGATGGCACTGGAAATAAGGATGACCAAGCTGGGACTTTGAGAGGTTGGTGGGGCAGGAGCAGTCAAGAGTGGGACCAGGGCTGTGGTTTGTGGCTCTGGAAAGGACAGGCTGAAGCTACCGGGAGTGGGGTTTGTTTCCTTCCATTTGTCCCCTCTTCCCCATCGGCCTGGCCTCAAAAGCTTAGGCCCAGGAGGCTATAGTGGGAAAAACACAGGCTCTGAATTCAAAGCCGGCTCATTCCTGGGGAGACAGGCATGGTGGAAGAACAGCAGGCCCAAGGTACAGACTCCTGGAAGGGCAACCATTTGTGCCCTGTGCCTGGCACTAGTTATTGGGTACACACACACACAGCGGCCCAAAGCTCAAGCCTTGGCAGTTTCTAAGTGTCTTTCCTAAGAAAGCGGGGTGTGCTCCGTATTAAGACAGTATCAGGGACAGCTTCTCTGACAGATTTTTTTGGGGGGATTGAGGCTGATTTCTCTAAGGTGCCTGTTAGTTAAAAGATGCTTGGAAATGGTCGGGACTGGGGTTTGAACTCACGACCTTGCACTTGCCAGGCAGGCACTTGTGCCACGGGGCTATCTCCACAGCCCCTTGGAAACAGTCTTGGACAGCTCTCCCTTGTGCCATCCAAATGTATGGGCAGCCACAAGCTTAAAAAACAAAACATCAGAGCCCACCCAGCCCCCACCCCCATACTACACTGAAGCTTCGCAAGTGTGTTCTGCAAGGAACCAGACAGAAGAAGCACTTTTCCAGGAGACAAAATTGAGACACTACACACACTATTAAAAGACCATACATTCCCACAATATTTTTATTATTAACAATGTTCAAAACACACTGTGATTTTTCTTTCATTTCCTTTCTTTTTACTAACATAGGTCTGCTCATGAGACAAGTATGTTTTTGGGGATGGGGATGACGTTTTGCTTAACTGGATTCAAAGTTTTAAGTCTTCCACATAAAACAGATACCACTGTGTATTACCAGCACAAATTACTCTTAGCTCATGGGTGGTACCAAAACAGGCACGTGTAGTCTGGTGATAGGACCAGGGCAGAGCCCAAGAATCTGCATTTCACAAGCTTCCCAGGAGATTCCAGGACCTGAAAGTCTCTCTTATCCACGCAAGGGACCTCTGGTTTTACAGGGAGGGAGATGACAAGAGCTCTGCCGCCCGCCAGTTTGGCCTCCCCCAAACCCTAGCTGGTCCAGAATCCCACTGCTGGGCTTACCCGTTAAGGAGGTGTTAGGAGGATTAAGTGAGATGATCCATGAGGCACAATTAGTGTGCTCTGTCCCAGATACTAAGTACATGCCAACTGTGTCCAGTTTTCTGGGCTGTGAGTGGAAACCAATAAAAACCAAAAGCACCGTTGCAAGACCTCATGCAAAGCACTGCCTCAGAGTATCCCCGCCTGTCTCCTTACACAGAAAGTACCCTTCAACACCTAACAGGCCAGATTTCATTTCAGCCTAGCCAGACCGACTGTGCTGCAACACATCCACCCCAGAGCCTGTGGTCCAGACCACCCCCCACCTTATACCTTCAGGCAGGAGTCTACCCAGGCTTCATTCCACGCCCTCAGTAGCAGAAAACCCAGTCTCTTCATACAGTGGCACTGATCCAAAGTCGGGGAAGAAAAAGCTCTTCCTCACAATGTCTTACAAACCAGGGCACTTTGCTAACTGGGTTTGAATCCTGGTTCTGCCACTTCCTTACCCTCCAATCACCTTTCTGTGCCTCGATTTCCTGAAGCCTAATACAAGGATAACAATAGCACCTACTTCATAGTGCTGTTGGGATAAACTGATTCGTGTGATCCACTTAGCACTGTGCCAGGCACAGCGTGGGGCCGTGTAAACACTTGCTATTATTATCGTTGTTATCCTAAACCAGAAGTCCAAAGTTATGCCTGACTGAACCCCAACATTTTTCTGGGAACACTACCATCCTAAACTGAACATCTGCAGAGGGCCAAATCAAACCAGTTTTGTCACTTACCGATTAAACACTATTAATGTCCCCATTTTAGTGGAAACCAGGCGTCAAAGAGGTAGACTGCAGAAACCTGCACCGGTGGGACAGAATCCTCCCTGGGGGTGGGGGTGTCTCAAGCCCAGGTCTGTGTAGTTCCAGAACCCTTCTTCTCCACCGAGCCTCCAGCCTCAAAACCATAACAGCAGCAGCAGTAGTAGCAGCAGCAGCAGCAGCAGCAGCAGCAGCAGCAGCAGCAGCCAGTTAACAAAACTCAGCTGATCACATCTTTTTCTCAGTTTTCTGTCTGTGATCTCCACTTGGCTTACCAAACATAGAGCTAACATCCAGCTATTTGAACCCAATTAGGCAGTAAGTCAGTCTGGAAAACATCATGCGATATATTCCAAAGGTCAAAGCTGATTTCTAGGACAGCCTTTGCTGGACACTGCCATGAAAGTTAAGTCTCTCTATATACAGCCAGCTGAGTTCAACTAGTAAGTACTTACGCAGAACCCGCCCCAGCTTTCTCAAAACTCCCAGAGACCAGCGTTAGAGTTCAAGAATACACTTCTGGGGTCTCAAGCCACCTGCGAGAAACGTCGTTTACTTTCTTTCCAAAAGCAAACCTTGCTCCTTTTAGGCTCAAAGTCATGTTTACTATTGTAGGAAGCTGCCTGCCTTTCGTTCGGGGGGGAGGGGGGGGGAACAAGGCGGGGGGACGACAACAAGGAGACTCCCCCAGCCTGCAGGGTGCAGTAGCACCCACCTAAGACACGGAGCTCGACCTACCTTCAAGGAGTGCCCAGCCCTGAGGGTGTTTCCCCACGCAACCCTGAAAACTCGTCCCTCCCGGGGAAGAAGCTGCTGTCCTTGGCTTCAGCTAGGGCCATTAGAGTTGCACGCGCGCAAACACTACCCTCGCCACCGTCCGCCGAAAGAAACCTCCTGTTTCATGTTTTAGCACAGCGCCCTATCACTTCCGCCAAAGAGGCAAACGCCAGGGCCATCGGTTCGTCCTCAAGGCCACATTTAACTACGTCTAGACTGCCTGCAGGAGGAACGGCGCAATAACCGAGCGCAGAGGGGCGGGGGAGACTGGGAGCCCGATGGGGGTGGGGAACTGGCAGAGGGGATCGTCACCCTTCCAGAGCCGCGACTCCAACAAGGCCGTAGGCCATACGTGGAAACCCCGAAGGACACAGAGCCCCGCGGGGGTGGCGGGGTCCCTGGAGCCAGCTCCCCAGCCGCCTGCGCGCCAGAGCCGTCGGGGCGATGGCGCAAGACTCCGCTCCACCCCCCCCCCCCCAGCGACAACAGCCACGGTGACAAGATGGCAGCCCAGCGCCCGGCAGTTGTGCCACAGGCGCGCAGGGCCCAGGCGTCTGCCCCCGCTCCCCAATAACGCCTTGGCGCCCCGGGGCTCGGCCCCCAGCGGGCCTGGCTATTAAAACGACAACCCTAAATAAAACACCTGGAGTTCGCGCCCCTCCCTGGGAGCCAGGCCCGCGGCACACGCGCCCCCTAAGCCCCCAGCTACCCGCCTGCACGCCCGCGCCCCGCATTCTGCGCCCCGCATTCCGAGCCCCGCGCCCGCCGTGGGGGAGGGGCGGTCGGTCGCGGGAGCCCAGGAAACATGGCTGCTCGTCCTAGTTCGGCGTCGCGGCGTGGCCATCAGCCCCCGGATCCGAGTTGGGAGAGGTTCCGAAGGTGGGTGTGTGGGGGCTCCGAGGGGGATCGCGGCTGGGAGGGGCGCACCCGGGGAGCTGTTGTCCTAAAGGGCGTTTATTTTTTAAAAAATAAGATTCTCCTCCCCCACCCCTTTTGTCCCTCTTTCGCGAGCTTTCTCCCTCCCCCGCTAAAGTGCCCAAAGTGCCCCCGCCCCCGCGCCCCACCCCGCCTCCAGTCGGGGGGACAGCGCGCCAGCCGAGGACCCGGGGCGCGGGGCGCAGCGTGAGAACCCGCTCCCGGCGCGCGCCCCGCCCCTCGCGCACACTCGGGAAGTTTAAAGAGCCGGTTCGACCCGCTTTCGATCTCGCTCCGGGTTGGCCAGCAGTATCTGTCGGGTTTGCCCGGCCAACGCGTCCGCACACTCGCCGGGCGCGACCCCAGCCCCTCCCGGGCGCGTTTCCCCTCCCCCGCTGGAGCGGGGGGCTTCCGGAAAGTACGCGGGAAGATCGCGGCCGCCCCTCCCCCCGCACCACGCCCAGCCCCCCAACACCGGCTCGAAACGGGGCGCAGCGACCAGGGTCGGCGGAAACTCCAGCTGGCGCCACGGCGCCCCCTCCGCGCCCCGAGAGCCACGAGGCGCTCGCACGTCCACAGTGCACAGCTGCCTTAGGAAGGGGGGTGGGGGACGGCGACAAAAAGGATCTTGTTTTCGAAAGTCTCGCTCAGGTCTGGAGGAGGAACTAGGGGAAAGAGGAAGAAGCCGGCCTGCTTGGCCAGAGAACCAGGGCTCCAGGCTGGAGGGGGACGACCGACGCGCGCTGCTCCCCAAACTCCGCGCCGCCCTGGCACCGAGGCGGAGAGGTGCTTCCCAACCACGCGTCCCTGGTCCCCTCAAGGGACCCATGGGAACTCGGCCGGCGTCTCCGCCTAAGACTCAGGGGTCTCCAACACTGTGTCGCCAACTCGCAGAAAACGCGCGTTGGGAAGCGAGAGGGAGCCAGAAATAAAAACCAGCGTTCAAGTCGCCACCCTCTGCGTCCCCTCCGCGGCGGTGGGCTCTCGCGCCCCCACCCGCGTAAGTTTTCTCTGGCCACTGCTCAATGCGTGACGGCGACGCGGAGCAGACCCCATCCCAGGCTGCGGTGTCCGCCGCGCCCGCGTTAGTGTGGGCCCAGCCGGTGCCCACGGCAGGCGCCGGTTGCGGGCAGCTCGCGTCCTGACAAAGTTTCCGTGCCCATTTATTAACCTGGCGCCGCATGGCTGCCGGGGAACCCACCCCGGGGAAAGCAGCTCAGGCCGGGGTGGGTCAGGCAGGGGGTCAGGGCCGGCATCTGAGCAGGGAGCTGGGGGAGCCGGCCCCGTAACGTCGCCTTTGGGCAACTTGCACAGCGGTCGCGGGCGGCGGGGAGCGCGGGGATGATCTTCCGTTCCTCTGCGCGCTCCCCAGTCTCTCCCCTCCTCCTCCCGGGCCCTCTGTGAGGAAGGAGAGCGAGAAAGCTCATCCTCGAGCCCCAAGGTGGGGTGGAAAGAGTGAGGGAGAGAGAAGAGCAGAGGAAGGAAGGCAAAGAAGAGGGAGGGAGGGAGAGAAAGGGCGCGTTCACGAACACTACAAAGTTACAAATATGGCTCCCCCGTCTCTCGCCTCATCACTGCAAAGAGACGAAGGCGCACTCGGAACTCGGCCTCCCCAACTCCGCGCGGCCCCCTCCCCACTCGCCCCCGGGGGGGTTCCGGCCCACATTTACCAAAACTAAACCGGACTCGCGGAGCCGAAAACTTATTGTGTGCGTGCGATCCGGAGAGGGGGAGAGGGAGAGGGCGGCGCGGGAGGGGGCGCATTTATAAAATACACTCCCTTTTTGTTGTAGAATCCAGGAGGCAGCCCCTCTCGTCCCTGTCGCCCGATCACCTCCCCCCCAAGAGGAGTCGGGGAGCCGCGGGCCCCGAGGGTGATCGCGCCCCTTTCTCTCAGACCCCGGCGCGTGCGCCCGCCGGCCCCCGATGGGTGCACACTCGCACCCACACTCGCACACGCGGGAGCACACGCACAGGTAGTCACACACCAAGGGCAGCGGCCGCGGCAGCCGGAACACGCACGGGTGGCATTGCAACCCCCCCCC
>PVKN010003203.1:0-38382 GCA_004027915.1 Capromys pilorides | reverse complement strand
CAGAGAAAGAAGAGAAGCCCTGTGACCCTGCTGATTACAACCCAAGAGTGACACCTCTGCCCATAGTGATGGGGGCAGGAAGGGAAGTGTGATGCTACAGAGCAATAAGAAAAAAGACAAAGAAGGGGCCGGCGAGGTGGCTCAGTGGTCTAAAGCGCCTGCTTAGGCAAGCTTAGGCAGCCATAGGGACTGTGGTTCGATCCCTGGCACCACATGCTGTGCCAGCCCCACCCCCAGGGCAGGCTGAGCCAGCCAGAACATAAATAAATGAGGTTTAAATTAAAAAAAAAAAAGACAAAGAGCTCAGGCTCAGAGGTCAGCCTAGGTTTGTAACCTCAACAGGTTACAACAGGTTAAAACAGAATGAAATTACCACTCTGGAGATTGTTGTAACAACTAATTGCGCTATAACATGGATGTGATGTGCTACAGAACTAGTCTTCCACTAAACAGTGGCTTTCAAAATCACTATTTGCTAAGTCCCTGTGGCAGGTTTCCAAGATCTGTTGCCTCCTTTGGCCAACTTAGGATTTTTTTTTTTTTTTTTTTTTTTTTGCGGTCTCAGGAATTGAACTCAGGACCTTGTGCATGCCAGGCAAGCACTTATCCTACTGAGCTATCTCCCTGGCCCTCTGAATATGTTTTATCCTTGGCAGCTCTTAACTAAAACCACTGTCATCAGGAGGGCAATCACCTACCTGTGCCCCTTTCAATGAGCGCCATGTAGTAGAGATTGGTGTCCCCAGCCAGTCCTGCCTCCACAATGTCCTTGGTGAAATGCAGTTCCTAGAACAGGCATCGCAGACACAGAGTAAGCTGCTGGCTTCTCAGTCAATCCCCTGCCCTTCTGGTGGGAGTAAAGAACTGAAAGATGATATGATTACACAGTCCACAGGACAGCACGAGTGACCCATCAGTCCTTCCACTTACCACATAATCGTCATGGGCAATTGTCACCCACTTCACCAGGCGAGAGACAACCTTGGCAGGGAAGAGGTACTGGCAATCGCTGGTAACTGGCACAATGCCATGTTCTAAAGTGAAGCAACACAGGTGGTATCACAGGTAGCCAATCAGGTACCACAGTTCGGTAACTAGCATCTGTCTGGGGCTCTATGGAGGGCAAAGGTGGGCCTGCCATCTGTCAAGCTATACCTGGCACTCCAAAGGTACCAATGTCAACACATGCCAGGAATACAGACACACCAAACGGACCTTCATCCAGAACTATGTGCTGGTAACTAGACCCCAGAATTAGCACTGTGCTTTATTTTTAATGTAAATGGTGGGCAGCAAACAAAAAGCCCTGCAGCTAAAATCAGTGTTGGTGCCTCTGCAACAGTGACTGTGAATTGGAACACACAGCCCAGAGGGCTGTTTTCAGAGCTGACCTTGATGTAGGGAACGACTAAATTGTTCTGTGTCATTTCCTCAAAGGGAGAGAGCTGGAGAACTGCTCCAGGATAAATTCCTGCTGGTGTTACAATACACAAATGTCAACACAGTAAAAGTTGTCCCAGATGACAATCAGCCAACCTTGAGATAACGCACACACAGCAATGCTGATGCAGAAAAGGCTCAAAGGACGAAAGGAAGGATAGGACAGGTAATGCTGCCCAGGACAGATCAACATCCATGTAGAACCCGAAAACTTATTTGCGGATTGCAGACTGGGGAATTGGATGGGGGAGCCTGCAGGTGGGTCTTAGAAACCTAATGCCTTTCCTCACAGCGACTCTTTCAACAGAAAGATCTGATCTCTCCCACTTCTACTCACACCCTGCAGATGCTTGGTAAATACTTGTCAGGTATCTGCTGAGTGAACAGAAGACACCTAGAAGACACCTCAAGAGACTACTACCAAGGTCAGTAGCTGCTCAGAATGATGTGGGAGCTAGAGAGAAAATGCAGGGGGCTCAGCCCCACCCTGAGAACCAGCTCAGTAGGTCTTGGGAGAGGGATAAGGGCATGGGGTCCTGCACAGCTGTACTCAGATGAGCTAAATGCAACTCTGAAGCCCAGCGCTCCACTGTTCCTTCCCCTACACTATGCTTAGTGCCTCACATGAATTAGGCTCTCATTAAACACTTGTCAGATGCACACCAATGCTCATCAATGTCTGTGACTTATAGACCCAGGATGAGCCACCCTGATTAGTTTGGGAACTTGTACCACTAATGGCTGTGGGAGTCCTGTGAGGGCTGGGACAACCCTAATGGCTCTGGGGATAGCTCCAACATCTGCCTGAATGGCCTTGCCTAATGCCTCTCCTCATAAAGGCAGGAATCCAGGTCTCCTTGACTAGTCCTTAGAATTGATAATTTTGAGTTAAAGGGTATTGCTTTTGTCCCTATGTTAAGTGGTTGTTAAGGCCCAGCCCCAACACTGGCTTACCCAGGGATGCAAACTGTTTGTGGAGGGCCAGACGGGACTGCACCCTTGTCTTCAGCAGCTTCATGGTTGTTTCCATGTGACTGGCACTCAGCGAGTGGTCGGCAATCACTGTGTGCTGTGAATGACAGCGGGAAGTACATATCTGAGAACCCCCCTTCTCTTTCTCCAGGAAACAACTCTCTCCTGGGATCTGCCAGTCTGCTTGGCCTGGACCACCTGCACGCCAAGCTTGGTGCCTTTAGCAGTGGCAGGGTTTATTCACTATGATAGGCCAGATGCTGAGTCCTGCCGAGACCACCACAGATGTTGGCTCTCAAAAAACTGGCTAGTCAGGGAAGTCCTCAGCCATGGGGATGGGGTCAGGGTACCTACCTGGGGTTGCTCTTTGGGGAAGTGGAGGCCTCCTAGCTTCTGTACCCATAAATAGGGATGGCCTAGGTCAAGCACATAGTCCCTCAAAGTCAAAATGCTGCAGAAAAAAAAAAAAAAAAAAGATAATAAAATGATTTTATAAATCATTTCTGCACATGCCTACTATCCCAGCACTGGAAAGCTGAGGAAGGAGGATCACCCAAAGTTCAAGGCCAGTCTGGACTACAAAAGTGAGTTCAAGGCTAGCCTGAACTGCCTAGTCAAATTCTGTCTCAAAGAGACAAAACAAACAAACAAACGAAAAAAAAAAAAACAGAACAAAAACATTTCTGTTGTAGTTCACAGATACAGCCCTCCTATCCTCCAATGCTTGCATATAGGCCAAACCCTCAGGCCTACCTATAATAATAGCCAAGCTGCCTGCAAGAGGCCCTTAATTTTATTATCTCTCTGGAGTGGATACCTACTTTTCTCTTTCCCTTCAACTCAAGGAAAACAAAACAAAACCCTCTAACGAAAAGACAGTATATTGATCTCTGCATTGGTCAACCAAACCAATTTATAACAGTATGTATGCATGTACCAGGAATCAAACTCAGGACCTTGTACTTCCCATGCAGGCACTTGTGCTGCTGGCCACTATAAAATAGTTTTAAAAAATGTTATCCCATACAGAATTAAAATGTTACATATTTTTACATCAGTTCTTTTTTTCTTTCCTGATGCTGCAGACGAAACCCAGGACCTGATGCATTCCTGGGAAGTGCTAAGTGACACCTCCCAGCTGCTATCACTTGTACTTGCATTCTCCAACTCTTCTTCAACTCTTTTCGACCTATCTATGGTGTCGCTTTACCTTGTAAGCAAACAAATGTACCTTCTAGCCAGCCATGTTCTCTGTCTTCTGGCCCTAACAAGTCACCAGCTTGGACTGGAGCCACAGACAAGAGACATTCAGAAGCAGAGAGGACAGGAGAGGAGTGGGGCAAACACTGATGACTTACCCAACTTTATCAAACTGATACTGATTGGCTGGATTTGGAGTTTTCTTTCCATGATCGCCAGGATACAAACAGCTCAGCACTGAGTCAGGAGACAGCAAGTCTCTGCAAGTGGGGAAGAGACTGCAGTGAGAATCCTGGTCACTATCTCGCCTCAAGGTAGGCCTGGGCACCTCAAAGTGGTAGTTCCTCTGTTCACTAGTGAGTGAGGCCATACTTTATTAAATGCTTCTGGTGGACTGAATCAGTGGACTCACAACCATGTAAGATAGAGTTATCATTCTCATTTTCTAGGGGAGAAACTCAAGGCTTGGAAAGATGTAGTTTGTCCAAATTGATGCTACTATCAAGTTTGGGAGTCAGGGTGTATGTTGGTTAAAAGAGCGTAGTAATTTATTTTTTGAAAATTTTAATTTTTTGAAACAAGGTCATGCCGTACAGTTCAGGCTAGCCTTGAACTCATGATGACCTCCTGCCTCACCCTCTAAAATGCTGGGATTACAGGTGTGTGCCACCACCCCTGGCCAAGAGTATTTTGAACCACATTTTTGGGGGATTTGAGTTAGTGTTAGTCAGGCTTCAGTACTGAGGATTCAGCCCAGACTCTTTGTACTGTGCTATATCCCTAGCCTTTTTTTGTCTATTTTGAGAAAGTTTGCTAAATTGCCCAGGCTGGGATTGAACTTTCAATCTTTCTAGCTTAGCCTTCCAGAGTATTAGGATTACAAGGATGGCCATCATGCCCAGGTATTTTTAGTTTCTCACAAAATAATATCTATGTTGTAGATGCTTCACTGTGTTGTAGAATATTAGAATTTACTTTTGTATTTTGGTTTGTATTATCAAATTTCTTTTTATCCTCCCTCTCCCCACAAAAACTTAGAGTAAACGTAATGGTTTCTACAGTAATACTTAAAATAATTATGATTTTCATAGAAACAGAGCAAACTCCATTTCCCAGAAAGAATAAATGCACAGTTTTGATGTTTTACGTCTGTAATCAAATCTCATGATAATCATAGAAAAGGCCTTCTTTATACACTCAGAAAAAGATACTATCATATACACTGGAGACAGGGTGACCCAGTGCTATAAATAAAGAGAGAAAGCAATGTTACTGTCACCCACCTGGGATGACTAGGGCATAGTCTGTAATTAAATGTGACAAGCAGAGAGGAGATAAGGTAGTAATTTTATCACAAAGGATGACATGCCCTTTTTCTGAACCAACAGAGGGCTCTCCATCTTTCTAAGGATAGCTTCAGAAGCAACTGAGGCAAGACATACTGGCCCTGCTGCTTTGAATCACAGGGACACTGTACCCCAATATGCCTTTAGGAACTTAACACTGGAGAGTGGTAGTTTCTAGCTCTTTCTGTTTTGTCTCAGTCTCCTCGTCCCTAATAAATTATTGGCCCTTTTGATGTCACACATGGAGAAAAATAAAGCTTTTTGGTATTTTAGTCAGTGTTTATTAACTATTCCTAATATACTGAATCAACCAAAATAAAATAGTATAGCAAAAACTGTACATAATAATAGAACTTGAGGGAAGACTCAAACCTTCTCGATAAAAGTTTAAACTGCAGGCTGAAGTATGCCTCAGTGGTAAGCAAGCCCCTAAGTTCCGCCCTCAACACTGAAAAAAAAAAGAAAAAAGGAAAAAAAAAAAAAAGAAAAAGAATCTGGGTGTGCTAGAACATACTTCTAACTCTAGCTACTCAGGAAGCTGAGGCAAGAGGACTCCGAGCTTGAGGCCAGCCCGGAAAACTCTGTGAGACCTTGGCAGGTAAAATTAAAAATGCCTGAGAATTTAGTTCAACTTGCTTAACATGTACAAGGCCCTAGTTTCAAATCCCAGTTCTTAAGAAAATCAGGGGAGAAACTGGGGGTGCGGGGGGAACCACAAAAGGGACAGCTATAATCATAAAAATGTGACACCAAAATACAAAACAATTTGATTATTCAAATATTTGTCATAAAATTTTGATGACAAGAAAGAGATTGAACTTTTAAAAAACCTTAGAAAAGTAAAAATGGAAAATGATTACAAGCAGTTTAATAGGGCTGGGGATATAGCTTGGTGGTACGGTTTATGGCTAGCTTATGTGAAGCCCTCAATTCAATTCCCAGCAACACCACCAACAAAGAGTAAATGATAATAAACGAGCTATCATTTACCAAGTGCCTCCTCCATGCTAAGCACATAACCTGCCCCTTCACAAGCACCTTTGGGAAAGATATTGCAGTTAATGACTATAAAGCAAGGAAACAGATTTTGAGGCCTACAGTGGCATATAGCTTAGTGAGAAGCTGTACTACAGCATCTAATATTGTCAGTCTGCAGCCCTGTTATTGGTATGTTAAGCATTTCAAGTATGAACAAGAAGATGCTCACAACAAGAAGCTTCATCCTGTCAGGCATCGTGACACAATCCTATAATCCCAGCACGCTGGAGGCTGAAGCCAGAAGATAACCATGAGTTCCAAGCTAGTGACTTTGAGGCCAGCCTCAATTACATAGGAAGACTGTCTCAAAAACAAACATCCTATTGCAGGGGAGCTCTAGATATCTGTTTTGCTCTGCTCAGAAGAAGCAGGCCCTGGACTCCCTCCGCTGGGACCTGGATCAATTTCATCCAGAGTGACTTTTGAGCCCAACAACACTTTGGCACAGGCTGCTAACGCTGAAGGAGGTGTGCACTCCAACATAGGAGCTAAAACTCAGGAGACAACCTTCCCTCGGGCAGAATAGGAAGGAGAGAAGCCCTGCGTTGGCAGGCACCAGACCTGAGCCTCAGTGGTCTTTCTCTAGCTGATACTGTGCCAGATAGGCTCAGAAGCAGAAGTTAGTTTGCCTCCAGGCCCTCGGTCTCCCGTCCTTCCCACCTTTGGCTGTAGCATAAGACTGCCAAGGTCAAGAGGTTCATAGGGATGCTGAGGCTACTGGACTATGCCTCAGTTCACCCTTCTCAAAACCTCCTCCTTAGGACACTGCACAGCACTCCGCCTACTATGCAGATAAGGACAAACCTAAGGATGGAGCTGAGCTAGAAAAAAGAAATCCCAGCACCTTGGGATAGAAAGCAAAAAAAAGAAAGAGTACTCTAAATTTGTCAAGCTGGTCATGGCAGCCAAATCTCTTCTTTACATTTACACACTCTCCACTGGTTACAAAAAGCTGGTGGCTCTGCCACACCCACTCAATTTGCAAATACACTAAAGTCACTTTATCATCAGCACTATAGTAAAAGGACTCCGAATGCAGCAGGTCCTTTCTAAATTCCAGAGATGTTCTAAGACTCCTAGGCCATGAGGACACAATAGAAGTCAGTGAGGCAGTGGATTTCCTTATAGCCAGAGAGGTATGGAGAGCAACTCCCCAGCTCTCTTCACACTCCCATTGCAGACCCCACCCTGCGGCAAGTCTCCCATACCCTGCACTGATAGGGGTGATCAGTTCTGTGGCAGTGGTCACTTTGGCTTTCACCGTCAGGATGTTGAGGTTCATGAGGTAGTAGAAAGTCAGGTGAAGCATACTATCATCTAAAGAGAGAGGAAGAAAAGGAAGCTTGTTTATGAGTCATATATATCAAGCACAGTTGGCAGTACTATGAGAAGGAAATTCAGGTTTTTATAATCTTTTATTACAAAAACAAAAATGTGGTAGCAATATAATGTTGAGGGGGAAAAAGCAAAGTCTACAAATTCTTTAGTCCTCTTTTCTCTCCAATAGGTAAAGGTTTATTTCCATGTCTGTGTGGGCTACACATGTGGCTGTGCTTCTAACAAATAGCAGTATGAAAAGGGAGCTCAGCAATCAAAATTAGCACCATCAAAAACATATAGATATCATATGCTCCTGAAACGATGTGATAATATGTGCTACTCTTTCCAAAGATCCCAACTCTGTCTAATCAAGATCATGAATACAAGGACAGGACTGGGGAACTCTCACTGACTGGAACACAATATGGAGCATGACAGCCACATGCACTGTAAAATCGTGCCTTGCATCCTGAAACAGAAAACAGGCTTTTGAAAAATGAGACTTTGAATAATCTTATAGATTTATTAATGGTATTGGCCCAATAAAATTAATACTGGCTTTATGCCAGGCAAACCTATAATCCCAGCACTCTTTCTGAGGGAGGAGGACTGTTACAAGGTTGAAGCTAGTCTGGGCTACAAAGTGAGTTCAAGGCCAGCTAGAACCACGCAGCAAAACCCTGTTTCAAAAAGACAAACAAACTGATAATGATAATCATCATCATAATAATAATGGCTTTGATTTATTGTACTCTGGTTAATTAAGATATTAACACCAGGGGGAGTAGGAAAAAGTCTCTGGGAAGGTGAGGGTGTAGTTTAGAAGTAGAAAAACTGCTTAGCATTGTAATCCGAGCCCAATTCCCAGCATCACATCAAACACACACACACACACACACACACACACACACACACAGAAAACCACTGTGTGAAGCATGCTGTGTACAGCACGTTGCCCTGTGTGTAAAAAACAAAGGGGTCAGAGATAAATATAATAAATATAAACTTCTAAAGCACAAAAGCTTTCTAGAAAATACACACCTGTTAACAAAGGCCATCCTTGGAGACAAGACCAAGGACTGGCTCCTGAGAGCCTGGGAGAGAAGAAACTTAAAATTTCAATATTAGGGGGGCTTGCGGGTTAGCTAGTTGTTTAAGTGCATGCACAGGCAATCCCAGTCAGGCACAGGGGACCACAGTTCAATCCCCAGCTCCAAGTGCCTTACCAGACCTGCCCTTTAAGGCAGCCTGAGTCTGCCAAAAAAAAAAAAAAAAAAAAAAAGAAAAAAAAAAAATCAATCAACTATTAATTAACTCTTATTCTGCCAAAACACTCTATTATGTGCTACTTTTTTCACACAAAACCAGTTTTAAAACATTCTCTGCTGAGCTATGTCCCCAGCCCTTTAAAAAAAAATTTTTTTAATTATTATAAGACTGAGTTTAAGTTTCTCAGTTGCCCAGGCTGGGCTTGAACATGAGATCACCCCGCGTTAGCAAACTACAGTATTGAGATTATAGTCACGTACCGCCATACCAAGCTAGTTCATACTTTCACTAAACATGTTGGCTGTATTACTCAAAACCTGCATATACTCTGCAATGCATCAAACTCAGAGATACTTTTATCAAGCTTCCCTTATGTGTCGGAATTCTGTTGCTACAAATATAGCTTTAAAAAAAATTAAATATTCCATGGCAAAAGGAGGAAAAACAGAAATGGAAAAACAGAATAATTTGGGAGCAAAGAGGGATCTGACTTGCAGGAACCTTCTGGATCTATAGCTGGTCAAACTAGGTACTGCTAGATCCCCCAAAATGAGGCAAGTGCAACCAGACCTTTGCATTTCAGGTCAACCATGACAGACAGAGGGTGTCTCTTCAGCATCTCCTTGCGCTTGTCATCCAACTGAACACCCAGAGTGGGTCGCCGCCGTTTCTGGACAAAGTAGTCAAGTCAATAAGCACTGGTTATATGAGTCACCCCTCCCTCCCGTCTTCCAGCCTGGGCTTCAAAGTTGTTGCCTGAGTTCTGCTGCCTCAGCTACTCAGGCTGCCAGCACCCCCTCCCAGTAGCCCTTTCTTCAGCAGTCCTCCTAGCAATCTTCTTTCTGATTCTAGGCAGGATAGCAACTGCAAGTGAGCCAACCTTCCATGCAGCGGCGCACTGCCTCCTCTCCCCTGCCAGGGAAACAGCACTCACCGTGGTCTGCTCCTCCTCAGCATCTGAGTCGCTCTCGTCATCTGCAGCCACACAAAAAAGGCAACAGGATGATAGAGGGCTCCTGATGCTCCCTGACGCACCTCACCCACTGAAACTAACAGAACCAGACTCTGTCTTTTACATGAGCTTCTCTAGAATAAGTACATTGCTGCTTTTTATGAAAACAAAGTGATGAAAAAGGATGACCTATAATCCCACCGCTCATTTTCTACAGAGCTTTTTAAAACATTGCTGTGAAGCACAAGCCCCCTTGCTGGCAGCAATATAAATCACAACAAGAACTACTTACATAATTAGGATTGCTATGATGCTAAGAATCTTTCAAGCATTACCTCACCTAACCTACCTATTAGCTCTATATGAAATATCACCATCTAACTTAACTCTAAAGACCTTCCCCATGGTCTGTGAGCTGGTAAATGACAGTGCTAAAATCCAAAGGCAGCGCTCTCTGATTGCAGGAACTGAGTGCTTCTCTGCCTATTCCAAACACTATATTAGGCTCAAGCTTCCTGCTATACAGAACCAGTCCAGCAAAATCCCAAGGACTGCCCTTAGGTAGTGTCTTGGTGTCCCTGGAGAAGGCATCCCAACCTATATTTTACCTTGGGAGTCATCAGGAGGCTTGAATAGAGCCTTGGCTTCATCCACACTGCCTTCGATGGCCACTGACAAGGTCTTATCTGGGGATAAGAAAAAGTTCCATGGGAAGGCTGCTGGGAAAAGATGCTAAGAGATGCATATAACCTAGCACAGGGGCTAGGTTTCTCCTGCCTCTGCCCAGTTGCCATACAAACTCAGGGCAGGAGGACAAAGACCTTTTTGCACAAGTTAGGAAACTTACACTTTTTCCCACAATTTATTGAGTCCAAAGAGCCCATAGTACAGATAAAATATCCCAGGCCTAGTAGCAAATGCTTCCCTTTTAAGTGCATAGCAAGCATAGAAATTTAAACCCACTGGCTAAAGTCAGTTCCATGAAACTGTAACCTGTTTTAAAAGTTCTCACCAAAAAGTCCATACCTGTCCCAACCCCAGAAACAACAGTTAAATGCCTATTCTCTATTCTGCAGGACAGCAAGCACTATATTCAACTAGGAGGCAGGAGAGGACAGAAATTTGCAGTCTAACCTCAAACCCAAGTCCCTGCCTTTATGATTCCTGATCACATGATGTAGAAAGTTGTCACTGCTTTGAGTCTTTGCTTTCACATCTATGAAATGGGGATTTAACAAACAGCAGCTGGCTTATTGCTCATAAGGACCATATGCTGTTTACCATTTTCACTGAACTATTTTTTAAAAATTAGTTTTGGGGTTAGAGATATAGCTCAGTGGTAGAGTAGTTGCCTAGCATGATTCAATTCCCAACACTAAAAAATTGTTTTAATCTTCACAACAACCCTGCAGAAATACATAGAAACTATTATTATGCCATTTAGAGATGACCAATTTAAGGCTCAGAGGAATTAGAAACCGTAGCCAGGCAACAGGCACAGAGTGAAGATCAGGTCTATTCCACATGAGCTTAGCCTCTCAAGCACTGAGTGAATATCCAGTTCCATGTACCTGGCCTCATGTCTCCTTGAGCCTTCTTTGTTGTACTCTGCAGCCCTAGTTTTTTTTTTTTTCCCTCCCCCCCGCCCCCCTTTCTTTCTGATATTGGGAATCAAACTGAGGACCTGAGGACCTTGTGGTTGTCAGGCAGGTGCTGCTATGCCATTGAGCTATATCATAGCCCAGCCCAGGTGTAGTACTTTTTTTTTTTTTTTTGCTACAGGGTCTCTCTACACAGCTCAGTCTCATGGTGATCATCCTACTTTCAGCCTCTCCAGTGTTGGGATTATAGGCATGTGCCACTACATCCCAATGGACTCTGTCCCACCTGGACTCTGTAGCTGGCTCAGCCATCCCTGGAGGTGCAGCATATGGTGCCAGGGATCAAACCAAGGTCTCTGTGCTTGCCTAAGCAGGGGCTTTAGCCTGCTGAACTATCTTGCCAGCACTAGGCCTAGTATCCTTCAGATCAGGTTTTCTCCCTTTTCCCTTCTTTGTGGTGCTATCCCCCAGCCCCTCTTCCTTCTTTCTGTATAGAGTCACAGAAAACTGCAACAGCTAAAAAAGGAATGGTAGAGTTGGGTGAGGTGGCCCACACCTATAATGCCAGCACTCAGAAGGCTGAGACAGGATTATTGAGAGTTTGAGACCAGCCTGGACTACAAAGTGATCTTAAGGCCAGTCTGAGCTGCATGATAAGACTGTCTCAAAAAGACCTAAATAAATAAGAAATAAAATAAAAAATAATAATAATTAAAATTAAAATAAGGAATGACAGATTTCCCCAAGTAGCCAACAACCTCGTTTCTGGCAACCATACACAAACCATCACATCCTACCCTCAAAAAGGTGGTTAACCTCCTTCAAATATTGGCAAATGCCAGACTATTCTTTTCTTTCTTTGTAGTAGTGCTAGAAATTGATCCTGGGGCCTCAAGCATGCTCAGCAAGGTCTACCATTGGGTCATATCCCCAGCACCAGACTAATTTTTTTTTTTCGTGGTTTAACCTTGCAATATATATATATATACATATTAGGAGCAGAAACCATCTGAATTTTAAACACAAAAGAAAAGAAAATTACTCACCCTGTCTAGGGGGCTGGGAAGATTTCATATGAGCTGATGATGAGCGTGGGAGGGAGAACAATGGGTAGGGAGAAGACAAAAAGGTCCAGGAAGACATAAGAAGAGAGACAGTAATGTGTTGGTGCCTGTGGCTGGGAGAGAAAGTATGCACTGGTACAATACATGTCTAACTAATGCAATGGGGTGGGATGGCAGTGAGGGGGAAATGTTAGGTGCCAGTCAAAGCTGCATTAGAGCAAAAGCGAAAACTTCTCCAAACCTTAGCAGAATCACAGGCTGCCCTTAGGTATGGTGAGGACAAAGCCCCTCACCTGGTAATTTATTGTAACGACCTGCAACCTGTTTCATGACACAGAGAAGCCTGGAAGAGCTGGCTGGGCTCTCTGCTCAACAAGCTCCCCTCCAATCCCACACAAAGCAAAACAGGAGGTTACCAACCACCTGCCAAGTGTGCCTTGATGGCACGAGCACCTGCAAGCTCAGACAGGCTACCTGGGCACTGCACCAAAAGCCATTCAGCCAGGCTCATGAAAGCACCCAAGCCATCCATCCATTCTGAAATGCCCATCACTTAGTCTAGACTCAGGCCAGCTGATAAAAGCAGCTATGCTGGGCAAAGCAGAGGGAAGGCAGTGTCTATCACCTGAGGACTTCTAGGTGGGCCAGGGAGCTCTTCTGGGCAAGCAGGGCTTCCACATGACTCTGCAGGATACTTCTGGTGCTCCCACAGCCCTCATCCTCCCCGGCCCCCATACTCACCACAGGCCTGCCCGTAGGCGGTAGCCTGCACAAAGAGCACGTAGAGGGGTGGTGGTAAGTGTCTTGCTGTCTCATATTGCTTGTGAGCCTGGTCAAATGGCATGAACAGGTACTCCTGCACCGGGAGGGAAGCCTATATGGAACAAAAAGATGGGTTTCATTTTTCTTTTTTTAGTATTGCAGATTGAGTCCAGGACCTCAGGAATGCTAAACACTCACTCTACCGAGCTTCACTGAAGCCTTGCTTTTTCTTTCAGCCCATCTACAAAGATACACATGGTTGCTTTGTCTTTTATTTATAGTCTTTTATTTATAAAGGTGGTATATGCAAACTAATGATGTATAGACAGATAAAAGTTAACATACAAAGAAATTGTAATTCTCTCCCCATATTGGAGATTAAATACAAGAGAGCAATGAGCTATATTCTTATCCAAACCCTTCTTTTTAAAAACTTTATTCTGAACCAGTCTAAGTTGCTTGGCCCCAAAAATGGGATCCTTCTCCCTCAGCCTTCCATGTAGATGGTATTACAGGCATGAGATTAGCTAACTATGTTTCTTTATAACAGCAACAAAGAGTAAGAAAATGTAATCATGAAAAGATGCCATTTCAAGCTAGATGTGGTGGCACACACCCATAATCCTCCGCACTTGGGAGGCGGAGGCTGGAGAATTGCAATGAGTTCAAGACTAGCTTAGGCTACATAGCAAGTTCAAAGCTACCCTAAACTACATAATGAGACCTTGTCTCAAAAAAAAGTTATCTTTTTTTTAATGGAAAAGATATAACAAAATTTCATAACAAAATAATAGGACAATAACAACAGTCAATACATTGTGTACTAGTTTTGATTGTATCGAGAGTACAAGGTACAGGGCCTGTGAGATAGTTCAGTGGACTGAAATGCCTGCTTAGGCAAGTGCAGAGATCACAGTTTGATTCTGGGTACCACATGCTACGACAGTCCCATCTCTAAGGCAGGCTGAGCCAGTCAACAGAGTCTGGGCCTTCTGGCATAGGACTATAATCCCAGTGCTGGGGAGGCTGAAAATAGGAGGACCACTATGAGTCCGCACTGCATAGTGAGACCCTGTAACAACCAAATACATTAAGATAGATAGATAGATAGATAGATAGATAGATAGATAGACAGACAGACAGACAGACAGACAGACAGACAGACAGAGTACAAGATCCAGGCTGGGGAAATAGCTCAGCGCTGGCTGGGAAGCACAAGTACCTGAGTTCAATCCCTAGTACAACATGCTGTGCTGGCCCCAGAACTCCAAGTGCACTGTGCCTGCCCTGAAACTGAGTGTGGTGGTGCACACCTGTAATGCCAGCACTGAGAAGGTTGAGACAAGAGGATCACTATGAGTTTGGGATATGTAGTGAGATCCTGTATCAAAAATTTAAAAAACAAATTTAAAAAATAAATTTAAATAATAAAAATTAAAAAAAAAAAAGAGTACAGGGTCTGGACATGGTGGAAAACACCTGTAATCCCAGTATTCTAGAAGGTTAAAGCAGAAGGAATGTAAGTCTTTCTAAGTGGCCTGGCCCTAAAATGGGATCCTTCTCCAACAGCCTGCCATGTAGATGGTATTACAGGTATAAGCAAAAATCCGGGGTTCAATCTCTAGTACTGAAAAAAAAGAAAAAAGAAAAATCAAGAAAAGAAAAATCAAGGGGCTGAGGATGTATTCAGTGGCCGAGTACTTCCTAGCATGTACAAGGCTCTGAATTTGATTCTCCACGACCACAAAAGCTAAAACAACTAAAAAAAAATGTAATATGTTTAACATCACTGTTTCCAGGGAATGAAAATCAAAGCCATAATTACACACCCTCCAAAACAGCTAAAATTAAAGACTGACATCAACGTTTGTGAAGGACATGGAATAACCAGAACTTTCATATACTGGGAATTTTCATAAATCAATGCAATCACTTTAGAAAACAGTTTTAATGTTTATCAAAAACAATTATATGCAGAGCAAGTGACCACATCGCAAAGACTCATAGCAATATACTAAAAATATTTGAAATCAAACACTAAATCAGTGAAATAAATGAGCTGGTACTCACAGTGGTACAGACAAGTTACACAGTCACTGAGTAAAGAGACCAGACACAAAAGTATAGAGGTAATTCTATTTGCATAAAGTTGAAAAGAAAAGGCAAAACCTATGATTTTATACGATAAAGTTACTGAGGATAGGAGGAGATACTGTCTGTGAAAGTAAGGGAGTTTCTACAAAATTGCTAATGCTCTTTCTTTTCATTTTGGGTGGTTACACAGCTATGTTCACTCGGTGAGTATTCATGTACACTTATGAGACTTGTATTTTTTTTTGCACGTAAAACTATTATTTTAGTGCTAAGCCTTAAGTAGTCTACCACTGAGCTGTACTCTCAGCCCTATAAAATTATGTTGCTTTTTTCTTTTGAAACAAAGATCCACTATGCAGTTTAGGCTGGCCTTAAACTTCTAGTGATCCTTCTGCCTCAGCCTCCTACCTGCTAGGATTATAGGTGTGTGCCACCATTCCTGGCCTTATTTTTTTATTTTTTTTTTTTGAGATGGGGTTTTCATTATGTTATTTTGGTTGGGCTTAAATTTGTGGGCTCAAGTGATCCTAGTACCTAAGCCTTCCAGGTAGCTGGACCACATGCATGACCATGTCTAGTTATGTTCTTACAAAGTAACATATATACTATATCGAAAAGTTGTATAGAGCTTATATACAGCAACATCTCCTAGGCTGAAGCTCCCAAAAGTAAATTATTGGTTTGATGTGGATACATACTTTGTAAGAATACACAAACACTCTCTCTCTCTCTCTCTCTCTCTCTCTCTGTGTACACGCACGCACACACACACCCATCCATAAAGGCACTGTGTAACCAAGATATACAAAAAAGCCCTGGATTTGACCCCCAGCACCCCCCACCCACAATTACACAAATTAATTAACCTAAAATTAAAAAAAAAAAAATCAAACTATGTTCTATATATTGTACTTTTAAACATTGTACTATAATAAATCTTTCTGTTCAGTTATTGTATCAATAATATATGATATTCCACATTTCCCTCACAGTTGTAAGGCTTTGGCACATGAACATGTATTTAAGGACATTTCCAGTTTCCACTTCACAAGAGGATACAGGGTGTTGAACACAAAACTTTTAGTTTCCATTTTCTTTTTCTTCTGTTATGAAGTTCTATGCATCACAATAGAATATTTTTCGCTAACCATTTCAATTCTACGTCTAGACTTAAAAATGCAGACTTTGCCAAGTCCGAGAAAATTGAGTTTATAATTTCTCTAGGGTCCTTTTACAAAGTTTCTCCATATTAGTCATTTATCCTGATTCATAAAACTGTAAGCATTTAGAACAAATTTGACCTCACAAAGCAAAAAAAAATCAGGTCACCTATAAAGACATGCTATTTTATTAATAAATTGGGAACTTTCCCTCCTAAGATATTTAGTGGCTTTCAAATATGAGTCAAGCTCTTTTCTGAAGGAGCAGATCTACCAACCAGTCTGGCCCTAAGGTGTTTTCAAGGGACTCTAGGAGACTTCAAAGGACCCTAGGAAACATTCACACGAAGACTTGCGCTAGGGATGTAATCTAGTAGTAGAGCGTTTGCTTAGCATGCATGAGAACTTGTTTGATCCTCAGCACTGACAAAAAAAAGAGAAAAGAAAAGAAAGAGTGCCTGGAGACTGCAAGGCCTGGTGATGGCAACCACCCAAGGGACATGCTGAACTTGCAGTCTGAGAAAATATGTTAGCCAGAGGTGGCTCTGGATTAAAAAAAAAAAAAAAAAAAAAGAAGCATCCAAGTACATGTGTGTTTATGTTCCTGAGCCCATCAAACCAATACTTTACCCTAGGACCTAAGCTTGTCATATTAGCTGGGCAGGACTGCAGACAACACCATTCTTGTAATGTACCCTGATTAAACCCTGGTAAAAGGCCAGAGACAGTAGCTTTTAACTACTTCTGGTCAGTGGTGAAGGCAAAGCAAAAGCCTGGCAGGCCTCACCTGCATGATGCTATTGAGCCGAGGCTGAAGGCTGCTCAAGTACTCCTTCTTCACTTCAATCTCTTTGAGGATCTTCTCCTTGTTGGATAGGGAATCTCGGTATTTCTCTGCCAGTCTGAGGGAGAGGACAGAGCACTGTCATGCCACACTTGCAAGGACACCTAAACATTCCTGTGCACTGTCAGGCTCCACCTATATGTTAGCTGACTAACTGCTAATGTTTGCCACCACTTACTACATTGAGGCCCTTTAGGGAGGTTACAGGCATCATCACTATAATGCTTGGAAAAACAGTAGAGCTTATCTCTAAAGAAGGAAATTAAAGCCTGTTGTTCCCCTTTCCTTCCTTCATTCTTCCCTCCCTCTTTTTACTTCCTTCCTTCCACTGGAGATCGAACCCAGTTTTATACATGCTAAGCAACATATTGAAATTTTACAGGAAAATTACTCCAAATTTGTTTGTTAGTTTTATTTTTTTTTATTTTTTATTTTTTTTTAATTTTATTTATTTACTTATTTGTTTGCTTGTTGTGTTTGTTTGTTTCTTTATTTATTCATTTTGTGGCTGGCTCAGCCTGCCCTGGTGGTGGCGCTGGCGCAGCATGTGGTGCCGGGAATCGAACCGCAGTCCCTGCAATTGCCTGAGCCTTCCTACGCAGGTGCTTTAGACCACTGAACCATCTCGCCGGCCCTTGTTTGTTAGTTTTAAAAGTTTTTTATTTTATTTTATTTTAGGGAAGGGTCTACAGTGTGTTCAGGGTCTCACTACTAGATCGGACTTGTAGTGATCCACCTGTTTACAGCCTCCCAAGAGCTGGGATTGCAGGCGCGTCACCATGCCCAGTCTCAATTGCTGGCTCAGTGTGCAGGGCCAGCAAGGCAGGCCTGGGGATTGAACCCCTGGCCCCTGTGACTGCTTGCAGGTGCTTTAATCAGCGAGCTATTTGGCCAGCCCCCAAATCTGTTAATAGCATTAAGCAATTATAACCACACCTGGGATGGAACTGGTAATGTTTATACTATTCATTACAAATTAGTCATAAAGTGGTATTTTGTCTTCAGAAACTAATCTGCTAGTTCCACACTGCTTTACTATTTAATCCCAGGTCATCACAGAACACTACCACTCTGTGGATAATAAGTTCAGGAAAGATGAATACCTTTTCCGCTGCTCTAGCTCCCAGTCCAGACGTGCCAGGGTCTGCTGATGAGGGTCTCCCATGGTGACTTCAGCCTTGCTGATGTCTGCTGGTGCCTCCTTATAAAACTCCTCTAAACTGACCAGATCAATTTCTTCATGCTTTGACCTATAGGCAATATTCAGATGTCAAGCTGTCATTCACAGGAACCTTTAGGCAGTTATGAAATTCTCTTATCTAGGCCCACTCAGCCCTATTTGTAACTATTCAAGATCCTGGAAGCCAATCTCCACAGATTCTCACTAGCAGATGTTTCAGTGTGATGAGAGGCCACTGGTGACATGCCACCTGATCCTCATCCATTCTAACCTTTTTATCCATGCATTAAAAACAAAAGACCTAAATATGATGCTTATCAAATACATAAATATCTCCCAGCTTAGGAGAGCTAATAACCTAAAGACTTAAATAAAATTATAATGGCTCAAGTCTAGATTGTCAGGCTGTATCCAACATGTGTGATTTAGTAAGAATAAGCCTAAGTTCAAAGCATTAACTGCATAAGCACAAGAATGAGGAAAAGATCCCAGCTTGGTATATAACTAGATGTGAAAAAAAATCTAGAGGCTTTAAGTGTTGCATATATAGGTAGACACATAGAAACAATGTAGTGCTCTTTCTTAGGTTAGCATAGCTAAGTGTTCAGGTCATAGTTAGGAGCTACTATGTACTAATAAGCATCTATTATATACTGCCTCTTTTTTTTTTGCGGAACTGGGGATTGAACTCAGGTCCTTGCGTTTGCCAGGCAAGCTTTTGTTCTACTGAGCTATCTCCTCAGCCCTTGCTTTTATTTATTTATTTATTTATTTATTTTATTTTTTAATTTTATTTATTTATTTGTTTGCTTGTTGTGTTTGTTTCTTTATTTATTCATTTTGTGGTTGGCTCAGCCTGCCCTGGTGGTGGCGCTGGCGCAGCATGTGGTGCCGGGGATCGAACTGCAGTCCCCACAGTTGCCTGAGCCCTCCTAAGCAGGCGCTTTAGACCACTGAACCATCTCGCCGGCCCAGCCCTTGCTTTTTTTAAGACAGTGTTCCACTATGCAGTTCAGATTGGCCTTAAACTCACTAATTAGCCCAGGCTGGCTGGTCTTCAACTCAAGGTAATCCTCTTACCTCAGCCTCCCAACTGCTGAGATTATAAGTATGCACTACCATGCTTGTAAATTAACTTCATTTAATTCTTATTAACACCTCTAAGCTGGGCGTGGTGGTGCACTCTTGTAATCCTAGCACTTGGGAAACTAGACAGGAGGATTGTTGGGAGTTCGAAATCAGCCTGGGCTACAAAGTGAGCTCAAGGCCAGTGTGAGCTATATAGGGAGACCATGCCTCAAAAGAAAAGAAGACAAAAAAGAAAAGAAACAACAACAACAAAAAACTCAAGAAGGTAAGGATTTTTAATCTCCATTTTTCAAATGAGAAGGTAGTTTATTATTTTTTTTTTTTTGGCAGGACCAGGGTTCGAACTCACGACCTTGCACTTGCCAGGCAGGCACTTGTGCCACAGAGCTATCACACCAGCCTCCCCCCAGAAGGTAGTTTGTTTGTTTCTTTTTTTTTTTTTTTTTTTTGTCTTTTTGAGATAGGGTCTCGCTATGCAGTTCAGGCTGGCCTTGAACTCACTTTTGTAGCTCAGGCTGGTCTCGAACTCACACCTGCCTCAGCCTCCCAAGTACTGGGATCACAGGCGTGCACCACCATGCCTGGCTAGAGAAGGTAGTTTCTACTGGTAAGCAACTTGCCAAGTTCATACAGCTTGAGTGGCAGAACTGGGATATGAACCTAAGTTGTGTGATTCCAGGGTTCATGGCTCTTCCACCTACAACCCCACAGGCAAGTTCTATAATATTCTGTGTTTGTCAATTTCCACCTGAACAATGATTACAAACTTGGGCACAGCAGTCTTTTTAATTTCAATAAACACCCTGAACACCCTGTTTACCCTTTCCTAAAAAATAATTTAAAACAAAGATTAATAATTAATCTTGGGCCAGTGAGATAGCTCAGCAGTCTAGAGTGCCTGCTTAGGTAACCACAGGGACCCGAGGTTCAATCCCTGGCACCCCATGCTGTGCCAGCCCCACCCCCGGGCAGGCTGAGCCGGCCATAATATATTACAATACAACACAACACAACACAACAAAACACAACACAATATAATAAATAAATAAAATAGTGCTGAGTTTATTTCCTGCATGTACAAAGTCTCATAAGAAGTTTCAAAAATAGTACCAAGTAGGAGAGAAGGAAAGACTAATTAATGGGTATAATATCTTCATTTGACAGGAGGAATATGTTCTGGCATTCTATGACACAGTGAAGCAAATACAATTAACAATGAATTATAGATTTCAAAATAGAAAAGAGAAATTTTAATGAATTCACCAGAGAAATGATAGAGGCCTAAGATGATGGATATGCTAATTACCCAATACTGCCCAATACAAAATGAATCAAAATGTCACTATGTCTCATGTATAAATACTGTACATCAAAAGCTTAATAATCAGGGCCAGCCAAATAGCCAGGGGTTTGATACCCAGGCCTGCATGATGACTCTGAACCCAGGGCACACTGAGGCAGCAATTGAGACTGGGTGTGGTGGCCCACGCTTCTAATCCCAACTCTTGGGAGTCTATAAATAGTGGATCACTACAAGTCTGATCTAGTAGTGAGACTTTGAGCACCCTGCAGAGCCTTCCCCCCCAAAAAAAGATTAATAATTTAAAAATTTAAAATAATACTGAGTTTATTTCCTGCATGTACTATTTTCCCAGGTTGCCCAATACTAACATCTAAACATAGTATGTTAAGACCAAGAAACTGACAGCACAGTAGTCCAATATTATTAATTCAGGTAGAAATGGGATGTAAATTTCACCTTTAATAGTATTTAAGGGCCAGTGAGATAGTTCAGCGGTCTAAAGTGCCTGCTTAGACAAGTTTAGGCAATTGCAGGGACCGAGGTTCAATCCCTGGAACCACATGCTGTGCCAGTCCCACCCCCAGAGCAGGCCGAACCAGCCATAATATAAATAATAAATAAAGTTTAAAAAAAATAGTACTTAAGTATTTATATGTGACAAATTTGTAGAGTGAATAAAGATAATCCTCAAAAATCAGCAACATAATTACTAAAAATATCCTGGACCTGATGTCTTTTTGAGACAGGGTTTCCCTATGCAGTTCAGGCTAGCCTTGAACTCACTATGTAGCACAGGCTGGTCTTGCACTTGCAATGATCCTTCTGCCTCAGCCTCCCAAGTGTTGGGATTATAGGCATGCACTGCCATGCCTCACAACCTGATGTCTAACATATCCCGTTCAGCCAAGTTTGTTACAAAACCTCTCTTCTACCAGTGTTCACAAAGGGGGCTGACCAAGCAGGAAATCTTGCTCTTCTCTTCCAGTTTACTCTCTCATCTCTTATCTCTAAGCCTGTTTTTTTTTTTTCAAGAAGCCTCACCTTTTAAGAATACTAATAAACTATATAGTTTGTTCACCTGAAGGCAGCTAAGGAGCAAGAAGTTCCAGTTTCAAAGAACAGGATTCACTTATAAAATGAACTACAGTGGTAGGACTTTACAGAGGAAAACTAAATCAAAAGATTGAAAAGATGTGATTGGAAGTGAGCTTTTGCTATACAATGTGCCCAGGAATCAAACTGGTAATATCAAGGCCCCTTCTGAGAATAGAAAACTGCTTCTCAACCAAATTCAGAGCTCAAAACTGAAAAAGGATCGGAGAGGCTTCTGGATCTTAATGCACCCAAAAACTACTGCTTGCAATTTCTGCCCTCAAAGTGATCTACTCACCGTTTTCTCAGATTCTGTAGCCTCCCAAGCTAACTAGATTTCTTTTTAGAGACAAATTCACATTGAGATATGTAGGAAAAAGTCTCTGCCACAGACCAGTGTGGCAAAGCCCCGTCCTCCCAAACTCACTTAAACTCCAGACACTTGGTGATCTCCTTCTGCAGGTGCATCACCTCATACAGCAAGTTCTGTAGCTGCAGATGATAGGCATCTACTTTTTGCTTGGCCTGAAAGGAAGACAAGGTCAAGTCTGCAGGGGCAAGTCAGAGAGGCACAAAGCATTGTCAAATCAGGGAACGGGCAAAGGGACTACAGGTGTAATTAAACCTCTCAATACAGACCTCATGGGTTTGATCTCTTCCTTTCTTCAACCTGATGTGGGCTAACCGATTCAGTTTCTTTAGAGTCATGAAATGCACACAGCTCTGGATCCTCCGCTCTTCAATTTCAATTGCCTGCAGGCAGAGAACACGGTACAACTGACTCAATAGGTATTGGCTCAGCTTCCTTCAGTCCCTTGCTGCTGACCCACGTTTTCCAGGGCCAGAAACAGAAACTCAAAGAAGCTCTGAGCCATGGGAAAAGCCATGTGAGAAACAGATGGATGGGTGGATGAGTAAAGGAAATGCTTAAGGTTCTCAGGCAAAAAAGCAATTCTGCTTGGGCTAGAGTGATAGAATTAGAAAACGGGGCAAGTATAAAACACGTACTTTTTTATTTTTTTACTTTTTTGTATTTTAGGGAGGGTCTACAGGATGTCATGGTCTCACTACTAGATCGGACTTGTAGTGATTCGCCTCAGAAAAACATTAATATCTGTCCCCACAGATCCTGCACAGAGACGCTCACAATGGCAACATCAAACCATAACATTTTGCCTTAATAAACTGCATTACAGGGGCCAGGGAGATAGCTCCGTGGCACAAGTGCCTGCCTGGCAAGTGCAAGGTCATGAGTTCCGAACCCCGGTCCTACAAAAAGAAAATAAATAAATAAGTAAATAAATAAATTGTATTACAAACTGGTGGCCTGAGGGCTGGGTGTGGTAGCGCATACCTATAATCCGAGCACTTGGGAGGCTGAGGCAGGAGGATCAGTATGAGTTTGAGACCAGCCTGGGCTACAAAAGTGAGCTTAAGGCCAGCCTGAACTGCACAGCAAGACCCTATCTCAAAAAGAAAAGCCACAACAACAAAAAACTGGTGGCCTGATGGTGCCTCAGCACTCAAAGAAGCTGAGGCAGGAAGATCACTCTGAGTTAGAGGATAGCCTGGCCTACACAGAGAATTCAAGGTGGCCTAAATGAGCTACACAGTGAGTCGCTGTCACAAACAAACATACACACCCCTACACAAAAATCATAGACAGATACAGAGCATTACAAATTATTTAAATGACAAAAAAATTACAAAGTTCAGCTATAATAAAAGATACACTGTAATAATTTTCATACTGGCTAGCATAAGCACAAAAAACATTACTGGAGAAAATATAGAATTTTTAAAAACATCCACAGGCTGGGGAGATGGCTCAGTGGCTTAAGTACTTGCCTGGCAAGCATAAGTCCCGAGTTTAATAACCAGAACTAAAAAAAAGTACAATTACCCAAAAAATACCCATCTAGTTTTTAGATATAGTACACTGCTTAGTTTTTCTGTCCCTAAAGCCTGGCTTATCCATTTAACATTAATGATAATTTCATCATGAGGTTTTCATGACTGTTGCAGGAAACATAATTTATACAATTATTTTATGATATTCACCTGAAGAGTTAAATGCAAAAGGGTGCAGGGAATCATCTACACACTAGAGACCCATGATCAGGTGGTTGGAACCTGGAGTCTTTGGGGTCCTGCCTATTAATTGATTGCCTGGTGACAACAAGTTCAGGAAGGGTCCTGGAGGTACAAATGGAGACCTGTCTGTGAAGACCCCCTAGTGCAGAGCTGCCCAGCCTCACTGCTTACCACATCCTTGCCACCTCTGCTCTTCAGGTCCTGGATCTCAGCCATTAGCCTCTGTAGCTCCTGGCACGTGTACTTGTACAGCTCATAGTCTCTGCCAGGGTCCCGCAGGTCCACCTCGGCCTCCTCACTGTAATATTTACCTTCCTGTGGAACAAGACAGGAGGTGCTGGGTAAGGAGTAAGATCTCATTTGGGGCTGGTGACTCCTGGATGACACTTCTCATTATATAAGGACAAAACAAGTGGCTAAAGGAACTGGTCCTCAAATGAAGTATTCTGCTTATTTCCAACTTAGACACCTCTTCTATTTTTCTGACTACAAAATAATGCAAGGTTGATGTCAATGATTTAGAACACAGGAACAGGAAAAAGCAAATGAAAAATTGCCTGTAATTCCACAATTGCATTATGAACACTGTGAATATGCATTTTTATTTTTAAGCTATGTGGGATATTATCTATGCCGTTTAATACAATTTCTAATCCAAATAAATACAAATTTCTATCAAAATGGCTGCACGATAGCCTACAGTAGAGATAAGCCAGAATTTACATAACCAAATTCCTACTGTATTTGGTTGGTGTTTAGATGGTTAACTCTAGCTTTAGCAGAAGTTAAAATACCTTAACTAGCCTCCCAGCCTTTGCAGTGAACAAAACACGAGATTTAAAAATGCCTAGGCTGGGCCGGTGAGATAGCTCAGCGGTCTGAAGCGCCTGCTTAGGAAAGCTTAGGCAACCGCAGAGACCGCAGTTCGATCCCCGGCACCACATGCTGCACCAGCCCTACCCCCAGGGCAGGCTGAGCCAGCCATAACATGAATGAGTGAATGAATGAATGAATGAATAAATAATTAAAAAAATAATAAAAATAAAAATGCCTAGGCCAGGTCTCCATATCACTCTCTGGGAGCACAATTAACAGTCCTATCAATGCTTAAAAGGGTAAGGCTCTTCATCAATCTTTTTTTTTTTGTCTTTTTGAGATAGGGTCTTGCTATACAGTTCAGGCTGGCCTTGAGCTCACTTTTACAGCCCAGGCTGGTCTTGAACTTGCATTGATCTTTCTTCCTCAATCTCCCAAATGCTGGGATTACAGGTGTCTTAGTTACTTTTTACTTGTTGCTGGGACAAATACCCGACACTCAAAATGAAAGAAGGAAAGGTTTATTCAGCTCACAGTTAGTGGAGGTTTCTATCCATATTCCGCTGGCCCAAGGCTGAGTGGAACAGGGCAGACAACATTCAGTTCACGGCAGCAGAACAGCAACAATCGTGACAGAGGCAACTGACCAACCAAGGCGCAGAGAGTAACAGCCACTGTCTGTCTCTTTGCCTCTCTTTATATTACATTCAGGCTCTCTGCCTTAGACCATCCACCTTAGGCCACACCAATAATCCCAGCCATACTCAGAGTGATAACCCCATCAGTCCTAAAACACATAATCCCAGTGGATTTAGAGTCAAGTAATCCCAACAGTACTCAGACCCATAGTCCCATCAGTACTAAAACACATAATTCCAGTGGATCATGACTCAAGTCTCAAACTCTAGAAGTCCCCACCCCATGAGTGCATGAGGCTTTGGGGGGACAACTAGACATAAACCATAACAACAGGCATCTTCACCCATCTTAATTTCTTTTTTAATTTCCTAAATGTAAAGGTAGTATTTTTTTTCTTTTCCTTCCTTACATAGTACTTCTTTTTAAAAGTTACTTATTAATATGTCTTATATATATCAAAACTAACAATAAGCACTAAGCTCTGGGTTGCAAAGGAAGTTTTACGTTTTGTATTTGTTTATACATCTTCCTTTGTCCATAAGTTAAAAATCCAAGTGCGAAGAGCGTTGTTTCTGCAATGTGTTTTGTTTTCTTTTGAATGATAGGCTTGAATCCATATACTCATCCTGCACTGTACCACTCCCAACACCCCTACCTATAAATTCAAACTGAAGCTGGTATTACTTCCCTATTCTATCTTTAAGAAACCAAACAAGTAGGGTATGATGATGCATACCAGCAATCCCAGCCACTGAGACAGCTGAGGCGAGAGAATCACAAGTTGGAGGCCATATTGGGCAGCTTAGACACTGTTTCAAAATAAAAAAATAAAGGGCTAGGAAAGTGATTCAGCACTAGAGTGCTTGCCTAGAGGAACCTGCACAGTGCCTTGGATTCAATTCCCAGACTTCAGAAATAAGTATAACTAAGCTGAGCATGGTGGCACATGCCTGTAATTCCAGCACCTGGATCACCACAAGTTCAAGGCCAGCCTGGGCTACACAGTGAGTTCAATGCCAGTCTGAACTACACAAACCTTGTCTCAAACCCCACCCTCCACACTCAAAAGAAGTATAAATTAGTGAATAAGTACCTAGGGCTAAGCATGCAGCACTCCTGAATGCACTCTCCAGAACCAAAAGCAAAAACAAACAAAAAATATAATCGGTCAAACAAAACAGTTAAGTCATGAATTAGCTTAACATATTCAACTGAGAAACAGATAAAAGAGAGAATTTACTGACCATGACAGCTCTCAGGCTGTGGCAGATGTCATGTGAGCATGTGGTTAGTACCCTCTGTTATGGTTTGTGTCTAGATGCCTCTCCAAAGCCTCCTGCAGTCAGTTTTCTTCAGAGGTGGCTAAATCTAGTGTGACTGATTGTAGTGCAATGTGACAATTAAGGGTGCTGGGATTAGTGTGGATGGTTCCTGGATTAGTCCCCTGAATGGATTAGCACTGCCTTAATCCCCACAGACTGGATACAATACAAACGGGGCAGAAAGTGGCTATTAAGTCTCTCTCTTCCTTATTGCTTTTGCTATCTTCCATCACCATGAAAGGCTGCCCTTGTCATGTGCCACCACGCCTTGGAGTCAGCCAATTATGGACTGAATCCTTTACAAACTGGGAGCTAAATAAACCTTTTGCCCTTTAACTGTGAGTGGTGGGTATTTTGTTTCAGCAAGGAGGAAAGTTGTCCTCAAATAAAAAAAGTCATCCTCTCAGCAGCAGCCCCCAATATACAAGATCTCTGAAGCTCCAATGCTATACTTCAGACACAACCTCTACTTTCTGTCCATCAACAAAAATGGAGACACAGCACACTGAACACGTTCTCTGGGGAGGTTCTAGTCACGTATCATACAGTCTTGTTGATTGCTGAGATACTGCAGTTATGCTTGATGTAGACAGGTTGTATGGAATCACAGAAATTCTAGTCAGTTGGTTAATGTTAGATGCAACCCTGAGCTGCTGCAAACTCACTGGCAGGTGTCTGGTCATGGGCTGCAATCTCCTGGCAGTGCAGCAGTTGTGGCTGACTCACCTGCTCAGTGTCAGATCGATTCCGCTTTCCTTCTGTTGGAGCTCCATCACTGCGGATCACTTTGGGCTTCCGTTTTTTACTTGATTCTGATGACATGATGGTTCCTTGAGGTAAGGAAGAAACAACAGAAAGCTGTTAAGAGGAGAAAGCTTTTGAGATTTTCTGGGGTCAGGACTAGAGATTTATTATTATTTTTAAATTTGGAACACTGAAATCTAGAAGTTCTGGCTGCCTACTGATGTGGTAATGCACAAAAAGTTGCTTAGCCCTAAATGCCCTAGTTTAAGCCTCTGTAAAATTGGGAGTCATGCTCTAGTCTGTTCAAAATAAACTGGTCTGCATCACCTTTTTTCTCTCCAATGCTAGGTAATTAACCCAGGGCTGTGCAAACACTAGGCAAGTGCTACATCACTGACACTTCACCTAAACAGGCTTCATCAAGGACCCACTGAACTTAGAATCATTTTCAACCTCTCTTTTTGCCCAAATCTGATTCTGTTCACTCTCTACAGAAGCACTCTGCATTCTGGTATTCATTCATCTAGCATCTCAGGTGCCATGTACCTAATTCAAGACCCTAGGGCAGGCCTCCACATTTCCCACCAGGACTATAATTAATAGTCCTACATAGCAACACTGTCTAAACTCTCACTTGTAAAAAACCCACCTGCCATGACTATTTTTAAATCTTTACCACTCTTCATAGTGCAGTGAAATAAGCCCAAATTCCCTGGTCATCTCTCTTGCTACCTACCTGGTCATCACCACAGCATTCTGAAGTGGACAGCACTGTCCCTTACCTAATTCACCTGTCACCAACACTGAGATTATGGCTCTGAGTTCCAGGACAAGACACGTCACTTTTCTCTGGATCTACTTTCCTCATAAATCAATTGAGTCTATACTTCAAGGGTTGTCAGGGGTATTAATACATCCACTGAGCAAGGTTATGAAAATGACCTGGGATGGGGCTTTAGACGGTGCATGGGTGGTACTCTTACAAAATGCTGGACAACTAAGGAGAAATTGAATTCTTTTTCAACCCCTTTTTTTTTTTTTAATTTCTGATTATCTCAATAACATCTCAGTTCCTATCTTAAATACATACATACATACATACATACATCTATACATACAGTGCGCTGGGAGCATAGCTCAATGGTAGAGCATCCGTCCTGGGTTCAATCTCCAGCAACCCCGTCCAAAACATAGCGACTGGCTTAAAAACCCTTAGTAGGTTTTCTGATAAATACTGGGAAGTTAGTAAACTGTTTAAACAAAATCCCCAAAGGTGGGACTCAAAAGCCTTAAGTGTGAGAAATCCCAACTCTGGCAAGATAGGGTGCCCGACTGCCATAAATGTACAATGAACATAAAATGCCCTGAATATATTGGCACATGCCAGTAATTCTATTAAGGATGGAGGACCACACGTTCCAAGCACCCTAATTTACATAATTTGGTGAAACACATCTCAAAATGAAAACCAAAAAGGGTTCCTGGGTTCGATTTTCAGTAACACACACACACACACACACACACACACACACGAGCTATTACCACTATCACCACAAAAATGTTATGAAATTTTTCCTGACCAGAAAAAAGCACTACGCTCCTTGATAGGTACCCACTCTGTAAAAAGAACGTGGAACCTTTTGTGGGGAGCTGTGCAGGAATGCCCTGCCCAGTACCCTGCCGCCCCACTTCCCTTGTAACCTCACCTCAGCCTCACTGTTCGACGAGCTAATCCATCCCAGCGAACTACTTCCGGCAGCGAGGGGACCGCGCAGAAGCGGCCTGCCGGAAGTGAGGTACGGAGGCCTGGAGGGAGGCGGGGCCGTTTTATCTCGCGAGAAGCACAAGGTGTTGTGGGAAGCAAGAAAGGGGCGGGTTCAGACTGGGCAGCGCCTTTGTGGCTGTCCTAAAAACCGGGAAACGGGCTTTTACTAGCTGTTACCGCTCAGCCCAGCTCTTAAAGGACATTTTGCTGATTTGTTGAATGAATGACTTTGTGGTATGTTTAAGATTGTAGCTACTGAGAGGCCGGGTGTGGTGGCACACGCCTGTAATCCCAGCACGCAGGAGGCTGAGGCAGGAGGAAAGTTGAGTCTGAGACCGGCTTGGGCTACAAAGGGAGTTCAAGGCCAGCCTGTGTTGCCTAATGAGACCCTGTCTTAAAAAAACAAAGCCAGCAAGATAGTTCAACAGCTTAAGCGCTTGCTTAAATTCGATCCCCGGTTTAAAAAAAAAATAAAAAAAGATAGTTACTAAGAAAATTGAGGCAATATTCAGTACTGGAGAGTGAACCTAAGGCCTTCACACTGAGGTACATCCTCAGGCATTTTTATTTTGAGACGTGTTCTAAGTGCTAAATTGCCCAGCCTGGGCTGGAATTTACAGTCCTTTTACCTCAGCCTCCCAGTGTACAGGAATATGGTACCATGCCCAGCTTTGAATGCAGGATTAGAAAGCATCAGCGTTTCCTACAACTGGTTTGAATTGTTAGACAGAGTCAAGGACTTTTGGTGTAAAATTCCCCTTATCTCAAGCTATCCACACTGGACATGGCAAGGATGCCTGTAATCCCAGCACTCTTGGGAGAATGAGGCAGGAGGATTATTTCATGTTTGAGACCAGCCTGGCTACAAAGTGAGCTAAAGACCACAAAAGACCAAAAACAAAGAAACATTCTTAGTATGAATGCCTGTTTATCAAATAAGGTCCTTATGCCCTGGTGTGACAGTGAAAATTGTTTCCCTCAGAGTAGCCTGGGAACACAATACCTTCCAGCAGGGCAGATCAGCCAGGCCAAACTGGGAAGCTAATCTGCTGTGCCTTGCCCTGCCCTGGGTACCTACTGAAGTTCTTTGCAGATAAGAAATGACACTGCAGCTTATAGTAAATATTTAATTGGTTCCATCAGCAACTCTAGCATGTTTCCTGGTAGGGAGACAAAATCAAGCTATCTAGGGGTTCATGAGGTATTGGGGGAATTACTGAGGAGGTCCCTAGAGTCACTGATCCTGTTCCACAGATCTGATGGCCCTGGAAAACTGAGGGTTGGACTGACAAAATGTCACGCAGAGAAGAGGAAATGCAGGATGATGGAATTATAGGCCTTGGCTTGTGGTCTTGCCTGCAGGAAAAAGGGGCAGGTAAAAGGCCAGAGCTACATATTCTAGTTTGAACTTCATTGTGTAAAACGAAACCAGCCGTTCCCCATTTGTTTAGTATTTAGGTCCTCCCACCCTCAGAGGTATTCTACCTCTGTTCTATTTCCCAATTCTGTATTCCAAAGCCTGCAGTTCAAATCCCAAGTTCTGAATTCTATGTGGTGCCTTCTGGGTTTCTGTTCCATGTCTTTCCTGCTCTCAAACCCTCGTATTCCAAATCTTTTCTCTAGCCTCCCTAGGTAGAATTCTGCATCTCTTTCTGACAGCTGAAAGTTCATGGAAGTTCTAAGATTTTCCCCAGCAGGAGGAATGTGACTCAGATTTTCTTGTCCAGCAAGTGGGTGACCCAGTGGAGACTAGGGAATTCTTGAGGGTCAGAACTGGTCTGACTTACTTCATTCTAACCACTGGTTATCCTACCTTTTGTGCAATTTAGCTTAACCAAGGATTTCCACAGTGGTAGCTGGGGAGAGGAGGCCTTGAGGTGAGGAATCTCAAGGTGGAAATGTGAGAAGACCTAAAAGGCTGTTATTCTTTACTTAAGGAACTTAGAAACTACTTCCAGCAGAAGGAAGGAGGTGGGGAGGGAAGGCAGGAAGTACCTGGACAGAACTATAACTCCTTAGAACCTTATCCTATTTGTCTGAGCTGAGCTCTACCTGTCAGAGCCCTCCCAGAGCCTAGAGAAAATCAAGACAGCAGGACCAGAAGCTCCTCTGTCCCAGGCTGCCCTGAGAGTGAAGGGGAAAGCAGCAACATCACTGAAGAGGTGAAATCTTCAAAGGAATCATAATCCGAGACTCCATGTGTCGCACCAAGGGGACTGTGGAGAGAGAGAGAGAGATATGGCTGTCACTTGGGGCTAAAGCAGGTATATCTCACACACACACACACACACACACACACACACACACACACACACAGGCTTCTTTCTTTGAGACAGGGTCTTACTCTGTAATTCAGGCTGGCCTTGAACTTATTATGTAGCACTGGCTGGCCTAAAACTTGAAGCAGTCCTCCTACCTCAGCCTCCCAGTGCTGGGATTCCAGGTGTACACCACTATGCCCAGCTTTTTTTTTTTTTTTTTTTTTTTTTTTATATTACAGGCTTCTAAAGAGAAGCACCAGGGGACTGGGAAGATAGTTCTATGGCACAAGTGCTTGCCTGGCAAGTGCAAGGTCGTGAGTTCGAACCCCAGTCCCGCGAAAAAAAATAAATAAATAAAGAGAAGCTCCAGATGCCAAGACAAGAAAGCCTCATGCGGTCCTAGAAGGACCATGGAGTATTAGGTCACCCAAATTACAGAATAAGATAGGACTTTGGTGTTGATGAGATGAATAGTCTTCAAAAATTGCATCTTTCCCTAAATACGTGGAAAAATAAGTCATCCAGAGCTGGGGTAGCAGAGGATATAGCTTAGTGGCACAGCACCTGCCTGGCAATGCAAGGTCCTAAATTCGATTATCAGTACAAAAAAAAAAAATCTATGAGACTGGACATGGAGGCACATGAGGGTAATCCCAGCACTTGGGAGGCTGAAAACAGGAGAATCACTACAAGTCCGAACTGTGTAGTGAAACCATGTACTAAATACAAAAATAAATAAATAAATAAATAACATTTTTCTCAGATACTGATGACAAAGAGTGATATAAAGAAAATAACTGTAAGGCTGGGGGTGTAGCTCAGCAGTATAGTCTTGTGATTACTATCATGGGCAAGTCCATGAATTGCTAAGTTTAATCTTCAGCACCTTAGGGAGGCAGGAGAGAAAGAAAAGAGAGGCAGGAAAGAAAAAAGGAAGAAAGAGAAAAAAAGGAAGAATTATAGTCAGTATAATAGTATCCTAGCATTGAGACAACAGTTGTGCAGGGGTGGTCGAGTGACTGAGGTTTGAAAAGTAATGAACTAGTCCAACTGCCTCACTTACAGATGGGGAAGTTGCACCCCAGAGAAGGTCAGCTCAAGATCACCCAGAATGTTGGTGGGGCATGGTGGTGCACACCTGGAATCCTAGTACTCAGGAAGCTGAAGCAGGAGTGTGGATGGTTGTGAGTTTGAGGCCAGCCTAGGCTACATAGTGAGCTCAAGACCAGCCTGAACATTCGACTCTGGCTGCTCAGAGCTTGTCATACCTTAATGTGTGTCGACATTACCCATGGTTCCTGGGAGACTGAGGCAGGAGGATCACTGTGAGTTTGAGGCCAGCCGGGGCTACACAGCGAGATCCTGTCTCACATAGCCCCAGCTCACCGCCCCCCCCCCCCAAAAAAAAGTGCAGATCCTGATTCAGTAGGATGCTGGAGGAGCTGTTGGGCATTTCTAATGAGTGCCCAGCAGATGTGGACACTAGTGCTGGGAGCATGGTGAACAGCAAGGCTCGCACCACCTCCTTCAGTAGACACATTTTCCCTCGCACCAGCTGGAAGTGTGCCAGCTCCCCAAAAGTTCAAGAGCAAGGCTAGGCTTTTATTTATAGATGTTTACCCACTCACCACCATAGTTCCCTCCTCACATATAGCGAAGGCTCTTGTCAATGCCTACCAACTCCAGGGTCTAGCAAAGTGGCAAATATTTTGATTAAAAAAATTATGCAATAAAGAAATCCTCCATGCTTCTATGCCAGAGAGAGGGCAACACACTTATCATAAATTAGTTCATAAGTTCTCCCTGCTGTCCCCGAGGAAGGCAGTACCAAGATCACCAGTTTACTGATGAGGAAGCAGCCTTAGCAGTACAGAACTGACCCAAAAGTGATAACGGTGGGCCATTAGCTACTGTGCAGCTCCCACCCAGCAGTCACCTGGCTGTATTACAGTGCTGCAGAGCACTCATTTAGAACTAGAGTTCCCAGCTGGGCTCCATGGCACATGCCTGTTATCCCAGCACTCTAGGAGGAGGCTAAGTTGCTAATGCCCCACTTGGTCAAAAGCAAGACCCTGTGTCAAAATATATGGAGTTCAGGCTGTTTTTGAGCTGACCGTAGTCCAGGCTGGCCTCAAACTTTCAGCAATCTTACTGCCTCAGCCTCCTGAGTACTAGGATTATAGACATGCATCATTCCACATGGGTACTTTTTAAAAAATTTCTGGTACCAGGAATTGAACTCATGACCTCACATTTGTCAGGCAGGTGCTATGCCATTAAGCTTTCCCCCAAGCCTGAGAGTATGTTTTTAAAAAAAATTTAAAGGGCTAAGGATGTAGCTCAATGCAAATGCTCTGAGTACTATCTCCAGTACCCGCCCCTCAAGCTTCCCATCTCCTCAGACAGGGTTCCCAGAGGATGACCTCCAAAGGCTTCACTCCACTGAATGCAAGAGGAGATGCTCACCTGTGTAGTAAACATTTTCATCCCAGCCCCTCTTCCTCCAGGCAGCATTTCGAGTCTCCTCCCGAGATTGCAGGTCTTTGTAGGCTGTGGGAAACGCAAAGCCTCATTCCTTAGGTACAGAGGATCTGATCCCTTCTCCAACACAGGGCTGCCTTCCCACTGCCCCCAACCCAGCCCTACCATCTCTTCCTCCCTCAGGCTATCACAAGTGGCGTCTGCTGTCAATCTTGTCCAGTCAGTGAAAAGATTAATTTCAGATAATTACAAATAGTATTTAATAATGTGTGTAGAAAAGAAACAGATGGAATAAGCATGGTGACAATGAAAATAAAATGTCTCTGAGAGGGTAAAATATAAACTAGGATGAGGAAAATGAGCCAGCTGTAGCCAGGCTATGGTGGCACATGCCTGTAATCCCAGCACTTGGGAGGCTGAGGCAGGAGGATTGGTGCAAGTTTAAGAACAGCCTGGCTACAAAGTGAGCTCAAGGCCAGCCTGAACTGCATAGCGAGACCCTGTCTCAAAAAAAAAAAAAAAAAAAAGAAAAGAAAAGGAGCCAGCTGTGAATTGTTGGGGGAAAGCAGTCCACGTGGAAGGAACAGCATAACAGCCCTGTGGTGGGGAAAGGCCCTCAGAGTTTCGAGGAGCACACATGTTCGCAACTCCTAACTATTCTTGTATTTCGAGCCCCACACTCTCCTGCCGACTCTGGAGTGTTTCTTTAAGTGCAGGACCACAGGACATCTCCATTTGAATGCATTAGCATTGTAAATGTAACATTTCAGGACCAAAACTAAACTCTGGACCCTTTGGCCTGCTCCTTCCCTAGGCGGCTTAGTCTTGGTAAAGGCTACACAGCTGCTCAGGGAGGAGTTCTGGAGATTTTCTGGAATCTTCTCTTCTTTTGCCCCAAAACCCGCACCAACAATTCTTCCTCAGGTCCCACTGGTCAGGCTCAACTCTAACTCAGTGGGAGCGTCTATACCCCATGGCCACTGTTCGAGGCCAGGCCCCATCCTCACCTGCCTGAATTAGGGTAAGTATCTGTGGATCCTCACTTCTCTACCAGGCACTCGGCAGCCAGAGGAGTCGCAGAACATTGTTGCAGCTTTGTACTGCATTTATGATACCCCTCCGGCTCATCCCCATGACTTCTCAGCCTGCTTATGTAGTGTCTGTCCCTTTCTCCTACCCCATCTCCTCCACTCTCAACTCACTCTACCCCTCAAACCTCAAAGGCAGCTGGTGTGGTGGCATTCGCCTAACCCCAGCACTCTGAGAAAGAAGGTCTTTGTTGCAGGCCACCCTTGTTTATATACTAGTTCATAGCCTGCCCACATTACACAGTGAGAACCTGTCTCAAAACACAAAACAAGACTTTCTTCCTTGCAATGCTTTTGCCTAGCACTTCACAGCTGGCTCCTTCTTATCTTTTAGCTCTGAACTTACTTATTGCCTCTTAGGGAGTCTTATTTTATCTGCCCAAGCCAAGGTACATCCTTCTATGTGTTTTTTGTCATCTCTACCTATCTTTTCTTCTACACATTGTATTTGTACATATCTGAAATTAATCTTTTTATTAATTTACGTCTGAGGTAGCATCTTCTATAAAAGTATGCTTTCTATGCATGCGCTAATGTATCCCTATTGTCTGCTAGTGACAGTGGAGAAAGGGAACCAACAGAAAGCTCCTAGAAAGTCCTCACATACCCCAGAGATGGTGTACAACGTAGAGCTCTCCTATCTGGGAGAAGAAGCCGCCCACTGCTTCCTGGTTCTCTTGTCGGTATTTGATGGCCCGAGCCCTGGAAATGGCAGAGTTTGGGGAAGAGACCAGGCCAGTACAAAGGGACTCCCACGGAGGCCTTAGATGCTTCCTTGGCCACCCAAAGAAACTGATATAAGGCCCAAGGTCCTTGAGATGCTTAGGCAACAATGGAGGTGCAGCCCCTGGCTAATTTCCCACCAAAGGAGGCCTCACCCCCTGTAGAAGACTCACACCTCATGGTTGGGTCCTTTTATAGCTCCATGAGTGGCAGAGGATACTAGGTTTCTTGTGACATGGCCCTGGGCAAGTGGTCCACTAGGGGTCTTGGTGGGGCAGGAGAGCAGGGTTCCCCATACTGCTAGCCCCACCCAGTGCTACCACTTACCAGTTGTTCCCCCACTCAATCATGGTTCCTGGCTGAAAGAGAACAAGAGGGAGGAGGGGAATGAGCCCCATCTCGGCGTCCCAGCATCACCACAGGCTAGCCATGGGAACTGTGCTGCCTGTCCAGCTCCAGGGGCCTCATCTATAGGCTCTGACTCACACTGCTGCCCAGGCACCCACAGAAACATGGACTTCTGCTCTGACCCCATGGGGACATGGTGGCCAGAGCCCCAGTCCAGGCACTGGGACACGGGGGCCGACCCCCTCAGGTATTTGCAAAGCAGCATCGCATCAGGGACAGTGGGAGACAGGACTCTGGCGGGAGGGAGGCACCTTGAGTTTGTATGTCCTCAGCTCATAGATGTTAGGGCCTGGTCTAGGCTGTGGCTCATTCCAAAAGCTGAATTCTAGGAGCAACTGGTTTCTCCTGGACAGCAGCATAGAGCTCCGTTCCTTTCGAAATTCCAGGTACTCCTGTGGGCATGAGGTTATGGGCACAGCAGCCAACAAGAGCCCTCCGCCCAGCCATGTGCCCCATGGGAAGCCAGAAAAGGTCACCAAGAGGATGCTGATGTACCTTGTTGTTTTTGAGCTTGTTCATGCAGTCCATGAGGGCCGGGTAGCCGCCTGAGAAGCGCCACAGATGCACTGTTGGAGAGGGTGGGGTATAGGTCAGGGGCTGTTGGGCCCTGCCTGGTTTATTCCAAGGCTGTGTGTGTGTGTGTGTGTGTGTGTGTGTGTGTGTGTGTGTATATGCGCGCGCACGTGCATACAGTGGTGGTGGACTCTTTGAGTTCCTTTGGCTTTGGTGCAAGGCAACAGTAGGTGGGGATGACCTAAGACAGACACCAGTCCAGGAGACTGGGTTTGAGCACCAGCTCTTCCAGGTGGCCTCTGACTCTTTTAGGACTTAAGTCCTCATCCTCAAGATAGGGATAACGCTCCTGCCGAAACTGCCATAAAGAGCAGCAAGAGCTTTAGCTATGGATGGGGTGTAGCTCAGTGGTACATCATACACTTAGTATGTGCAAGGCCTTGGGTTCCATTCTCATGCTGAAAAAAATAGTAGCAGATGTATCCTGCATCCTAGGAACAGCAAAATGCATAAGGACGATCACCAGGCATATAGACAGCTAATAGGAGAGACAGGTCTCACAGGTTGACAGAAGACATTCCAAGTCAGTGAATTAAACAGAATCCAGTTGGGTACAGTGGTACACATCTGTAAACTGGGGGGAGGATAGGGCAGGAGAATAGCAAGCTTGAGCCCAGCCTGGGTAACTTCTTACAACCATGTTGCAAAATGAACAATAAAAAGGGGCTTAGAGCTGGTGAGATAGCTCAGCTGATTAAGTGCCTACATAGGCAAGCACGGGGACTGGGGTTTGATCTCCAGTACTGCATGCCTTGCTATCAGGCACACTGAGCCAGCAACTGAGTCCCAGCATGGTGACATGTGCCTATAATACCAGTGCTGGAAAGGCTGAAAACAGTGACTCTGTACCAAATACATAAAAAGGGGGGTGGCGGGGTAGAGGGGCTGTAGCTCTGTGTGAGCACCCTTTGTTCAATTCCCAGTACTGTAAAAACCAATGAAAAGAAAAAAATAAAAGAGGAGGAAATGAGGGGAAAGGAAGGTAAAAAGTATGATGTCTTATGTACATGTGCCAACTCCCTACAATGAATTATTATGTGCTGTAAAGCTATATTAATAAAAAGAAAAATTAGAAAAATAAAGGAATGAGATACCATTACATCAAAAAAAATAGTTAGGACATGGTGACATATACCTATAATCTAGCATTTGGGACGTGAAGGCAGGAGGATCTTCATGAGTTTAAGGCCTGCCTAGGCTGCACAGTGAGTTCAAGGGCAGCCTGAAATACATAGTAAGACCCTTCTCCCCCCTCCCCCACTTTTTTTTTTTTTTTTTTTTTGAAACAAGGTCTCACTATGTAGTTCAGGTTAGTCTTGAGTTCTCTTTGTAGCCCAGGCTGGCCTTGAGTTCACTTTGTAGCCCACGCTGGTCTTGAACTTACAACAATCCTCCTCCTGCCTCAGTCTCCCTAGTACTGGGACTACAGGTGTGTAGTCATGGAGTCATCATGTCCAGCTAAAACTCTTATAAAAAATAAGAATCTGTATTCCCCATTCCTAACACACCCCTCACCTGTGCTTTGATTTTTCTCACCTAGAAAAATGGCCTGACCATGTTTTTTGTTTGTGTTTTACTACAGGGTTTCCCTAAGTAGTCCAAGGTGCTTAACTCACTATGTAGCCTAAGCTGGCTTTGAATTTACAACTCTCTTGCCTCAGCCTCCAGAGTGTTGGGATTATAAGCATTTAGCTCCTGATAATGATTTAAAGGTTTTTTTCTTCTTCTTCTTCTTCTTATCT
>PVKN010003202.1:27510-38498 GCA_004027915.1 Capromys pilorides | reverse complement strand
GATTATGTGTTACAATTGGTTCCTCCCTGGAGCATGACCTGGGCCTGCCTAGGATATGATTGGCTCCTCCCTAGAGCGGGATCAAGGGCCCATCCTGGGGTGTGATTGGTTCCACCCTAGGGCACAATGGGCCCACGTCAGAGTGACTGAGCACAAAGAGACTTTTTAAAGTGCTGTTACTCTCTGCTCCGGTGAGTTGGTTGTTCTGCCGCCATGAACTGGATGCCCTCTGCCCTGTTCCTCTCAGCCTTGGGCCAGCCGAATGTGGACTGAAACCTCCAGCAACTGTGAGCTAAATAAACCTTTCCTTCCTTCATTTTGAGTGTCGGGTATTTGTCACAGCAACAAGTAAAAGTAACTAAGACACCATCTTTTTTACAAAAAATGTAAAATAAAGTTATCCTTATATGTGTGTATTTGTTTCAAATTTTCTTCAACCAACATATGGCCTTAATCATTTCACTCATAGTCTGTGGAGGACTGCCTGAGCAGCACTCCTTAAAAGAAAAGCGACTGTCTCCATTTTGACTGAGATGGACCCTATTCCCTATTGAAATGTAAAGAGCTGGCTAGGACTTCTCATTATCCTTTCAATTGGCCTTAAGCAGTATGTAAAGGTCTAGCCAAGGTGCTGATGGTAATTTTGAAGATGGCACACGTGTTTCCCTGATAACAGGAGGGAGTCAGCTGAGAGTGAGCCTCAAGATAGAGGTTACGACTTCCTGGGGCTTGAAAGATTACACATCAGAGCTGAAGCACCAGAACCCCAAAATATTAGATGCTATCTCAATAGCATAATGCAAATTACTTCTTTTGTAAAGCTCTAAATATGGCGGAGGTGAATGCAGGCCTACCTAGCCCAGCTCACAGCTCACCTTCTTCCCACAATTCCCTTCAGAGCTCACTTTCTTCCCAAAATTTCCTTTCACAAGCCACTCCCCCTTCTCCAATGAATAAAGCCCAAGTGCAGCTCTGGGTAGCTCTCTTAGTTCCAGAAGCCGCTTTGATGGTTGGATCTAGTGCCCCTTGGCTCCCCATTAATTGTATAAATATGTTTTAGTGTCTCTGTTATCGCCGTGGGTTGTGCTGGGAGTGGAAGATTGGAATTAAGTTGGTGGAATTCCAATAACGGGTTATTAGGAATATAAGTTTAGACTTCTTGGGCCGTGACGAGAACCAGGAAGGGACTCCAACAATAGTCCAATGTCCAATGTGTACAAACAAAATATTAGCTAAGAGGTACTGAGGTCTTCCTTAAGAGTGAAACATCGGGCCGGAGAGATAGCTCAGTGAAATAAGTGCTTGCCTGGCAAGCACAAGGTCCTGAATTCGATCCCTGGTACCACCACCAAAAACAAAAAAAAAAGAGTAAAACATCAATCATTAAACAATGAAAAGTATTTTCTCAGAAATATTAATTTAGTAGTCCCTTTCCAGGTGTTCAAAGTAGCTCCAAAAACTATGCTTCCGTGTAAGCATAACACACCAGTATTAACAGCCCTCTGTGAAAGTGCAGGAGGACTACAAGTTCAAACCTAACCTGGGCAGTTTACAGACTTTGCAAGACTCTGTCTCAAAATTAAAAAATAAAAAATATTAAAAAATCAAGAAGGACTGGAAATACAGATCAGTGCAAAAGCCTGGGTTTGATCCCCAGTAACCCAGAGAAAAATAAATAAAAATAAATAAACAAAAACTTTCCTTTTTTTTACTTTCAATTTTAAAATAAGCTGTATCTTTAAAAAGTGGTTAAAATCCCATGTCACTTGATTCCCATAGTCTGGCATTTAAAGTAAGCAAAATAGAATTATCTAGATAGTCAAATTTCACTCAATTTTCCCTCCTGCCCAGAACCCCTCAGTGAATCCAGCCACCATACCTCTTCTGTCATCTCCAACCTGGCTGGACCAGAGCATTTCCCCATCATTCACACCACCAACCCTTAAGGAATCATGGGCAGTTGTTCTGAATCAAGTCTGAGTACTTCTGATGTTTTGTCCACTCACATTTGCATATATTTCTAAAGCAGTAACACCAGAGTAGACCTGTAGCTCAGTAGTAAAGTGCTTATCTAGCTTGCACAATGCTCTGGACTGGATCCACAGCACCACACAGAAAAAAGAGCTGTTTCCTTTGCAGCACATCCAATTACAGGACACATGACACTAACATGTCTCATGACTAGCGATATGAACTGATCACCAACTGACATGTGACTCACCCTTCTGTCCAGCCCTGTAACTTGCCTGTTCATCCTGTGGTAGCCTTTTCAGTTGTCAGAGCAACTGCTGCAGTATTCTATTGCCTGTGTCCAGCAGGGTTAGTAAAGCATGACTCTAATCACAGCGCTTTCGGAGGCTGAGGCAGGAAAGGTTGGGGACTCACTGGGAGAGCTCGGTTAAGCCCTACCTTAAAGCTTTACAAGGGCTGGGAACATAGCAGTGAGATACCCCTGGGGTTCAAATCACAATGTCACCAGAAAAGAAGGAAAAGAAAACCTTTACTTTACTTAATAATGACCACAAACTACAGGAGCAGTGATGCTGGCAATTCTGGAACTGTTCTAGTTACTGCTGTTGACCTCTTAAGGGGTCTAAATCAGACGTCGGCACAGGTGTGCACACATGCAGCTCACAGAGATTCAGCAGCAGCTGTAGGTACAGGCACCCAGAGAGAGGGTTTTGGAACACAAAACCTGCAGGCCAGGGTCCTGTGTGTACCCATTAGGCTTCTTCTGGGTTGTATTAAACAAGAAAGCACCTCACCTGGAGATCAAATAATTTTTTTCAAATGAGAGATCACAACAAGGCTAGTTTTGTTACTTTTATTACCACTAATAAAAACTCGCAGAAAATAAATCTATATTGAAATATCCCAAGGGTTCATATGATCATAACTCTTGCTCATTCCAGACCTCTTACCTTTGGTCTGTTTTATACACATTTGAGAATTCTCTCATTGTCACTACTGAAATTCATCTCACCTCGCCCATCACCACAATCCCTGACAGTTTTTGAAAGAACTCCAGTCTAAGCCACTCAATGACAAACAGCAAAAATTTGTCTTAACCAAGAGGTAATGAGCTTTAATTATGCTGAAGGAAAAGAACCAAACCCAAAGGGTAACACGCTGCATGATCCCATCTACATAACATTTCCGAAATGGCAAACTTACACAAAGAACAGGCTGGCAGGCATGCGGTGAGGACCATGGCTGAGCCTCAAGGGCAACAAGAGCACACCGCAGTGCAGGAAGCCTCCCAGGCTGCGTCAGTGCTGACAGCCGAGGTGTGACACTGCACTCTACACCAACAGCAGAGGTGTGATCCTGCACTGCACTGTAAGAACCTGCAGCATAAAGGTACAGGACTCTGAAGGGCTTCTCAGAACCCAGGTGAATCTACAAGTATGTACCTCCAAGTAAAAAGTTGTATATATTGATGATAATAGAAAGTCATTTGTTCTAGAATAACTTTCAGGGAAATTCAGATAATCACCACGATATTCTAATCCTCACAGGCAAACTGGCCATTAGCGTCTAAGAAAGTTCCTCCTCTCCTGCTACGTGCAATGAGCACTTAGTGATAATTCTTATGTAGGTCCCCTCTTATTAGCTGGCATGCTGAAGCAGAACACATGCCATGGGATAGGGAAGTGAAAGTTACCCGTGACAGGTAATCAGGGTGAGTGCTGACTTCTCAAAGAAACCACCAAATGGAACATAATGTGAATATTTAGTTCAATTCATTTAGCTGATATTAAGCACTCAAAAAATTCCAAAGCTGCCCAATTTGAAAGGCTACAGGAACAAACAAAAACAAAAACCCTTCCTGTCACTGCCTCACTGCTCTGACACACTTTTCAGGTACAGTGAGTGTGAAACACAGAAACAGCTGAGCCTAGAGAATGGAAGATGCAATGGACTAAGCCTTCTCCACAGGACCTAACTCCAACAGCACACCAAACATTAATCCCTTTACAATCTGGAGGAGAAAAGGAAACATCTGAATGTGGTAACAAACTCACAGTTCATGCAGGTTAGCAAGTGATAGTGAATAAAAAGACAAAAACTTCTTAACAGTTTAAACATTGTGGCAATCAGCTTTTCTCCCTACAGAAGGTAACATTATAACCAGTAAACTAACTTTATATATGTGTGTATTCTAAGCCTACAAAAGTCAAAGAACACTGTATCTACCATAAATTGCTGCTCCTTCTGATTTGCCTACAAAAGTCAAAGAACAACATTGTATCTACCATAAATTGTTGCTCCTTCTGATTTACCAACATTAACCAACTTAAACCAAGAAAATGGGCAGAAGCCTGCTGGAGGCCCAGATGTCAAGGCCTTGGCCCAAGGCCCCAGCTGCAGGCACAGACTCCCAGGGGGCAAAGCCTCCTGGCCAGGGCCAAAGGTGGGGGGAGTTGTCCAAGGGGACTCTTCCTGACCCTGGAGTGAGTTCCCAGTGCTGCCACTGGCATGCTGAGTAGAAGCTAGAGTCTCTGCTTGGCCTGGTCAGGCATCAGAAACCTTAAAAATTCCAGCTAAAATTAACCCTTCCTCTCTGGAAGTTTATTGCTTCAGTTATTTTGTCAGTGACAGAACATGACTAACACGGACAAAGAGCCATTCTCAAAGACTGACTCCAGTCCCTACCTGTGGATTTTTAGGAATAAATAAATCACTTCCCTTAGAGTCAGGAGGAGCTCTTCAATGTTCTCAAACATTACAGATTAAGGAATGCTATTTATTACATTTAGCAAAATTTCCAGATAAAGCAGGTAAAATTGGCCCCCTCCTCCCAACGGCCTGATTTGAGCTTTTTATTTTATGATGGTACCAAAGTGATCCAGGCACCAGATTCAAACTTCCCTGGGCTACAATGTGTGGCATGTGACAGTGCTCTCTCCACATCTGGAAGTGACCCATCACTCTCATGGCCACTGTCACCAAGCCCTCAGGTCAAATGTTATCAAAATGTAACTCACCTTAAGTTGGGAAGACTGTATCCCATATTAATTTTCAAATGCTTACATAATGAAAGACATCAGTCATTTAAGGGAAAAAGCATAAGTAAAAAAAAAAAATCTTAAAAATCAAGAAAATTATACTCAACAAACGATATTCTTTCTTCTATGAAGTAGGAAATGTCATACTTTCTGTTCCACCCTCAGGCTGTCCCAGAACATGGCAAGTGTGGCCTCACACAGTGAGCGGCTGCTACCCACGGACACCCACCCAGCCAGCCCCAGCCGGAGAACGACACCCGGTTCTAGAGGAACTCTTGCCCATCCTTGCTGTGCTCCAACCAGCTCCGCCTCCCTCCGCACTCGCCCCAGCCTCCCCGCCTACACAGGTCTCCTCACAGCCAGGCTACCTCACACTGCCGGGCAGGTCTGGAACATCCCCAAGCCTCACCAAGCTCAGTGCGACAGCTCCTTTGCCACCAATGTAATGCCCCACAGCCACTCACAGGACACTGCATTCCTCGAGGGACATGTGCTTCCTTTTCAAATTTAGGGTAGCTAAATAATAGTTACTTCATCAAAATATGCTAAAATGAGTTACTGTCAGGCATTAAACTACTAATGTACTTAAACTCGTAAGACAAGCTCCAGAAATGATGAGGAAACTACTACTAAAAATGGAGTGAAGAGAAAAAGTATCTTACAAAATAGATATCACAGAACCACTGACCATGGCCAGTTTCAAAGTTACTTGGATTTAAAATTTACAAAGTAACAACTTCTTTTAAAGTTTTCATGCGTAAGCCACAAGTCTCTGTTTCCAAAAGGTTAGCCTGCCAGAAATATAATCCCAGCACTTGGGAGGCTGAAACAGGAAAATCACAAGTTCAAGGTGAGCCTAGACTACATAATAAGACCCTGTCTCCAAAAAGCAAACACATACATAAATAAATAAATATTCTTATTACAGATAATCAGTGTCTGAGCCCTATCTCATTTTTACTTTTGTGGCCTGAATTTCAAACCTCCCCAAAGGGAAGACCCTATGAGATCATTTAAATCCCCCAAAATGAAACTGTTTACAGGTCCACAGGAGCACTGTCAAAGTCTGAGGAGGAGGATCCCAACTTGGGCAATGTGGCACTTAGCAAGACCCTGTCTCAACATGCAGGAAAAGAGCTGCAGATAGATACACCTCAGCACGAAGCCTGGGTTCCATCTCCAGTACTGCAAGAGTGAGAATGTGTTTTCTGATGAAGCAACAGTCTAATTTCAAGAACTAAGCTTTGCAGCCAGTGCATTCTCGCCTCCTTACTGGACAACAAAATCATTCACAAAATGACCATGAGAGGAGACGGCCACTGGCTTTGTTTTTACTGTGTCCCCTTACTGGGGTGTGAGGAGCAAATGCTGCCAACCAAGCAGTACTGTTCTGTGACCCCTACAGCCTTGAAGAGCTGGTGTTAGCAGAGCTTCACAGAGTTCCACAGACCAACCCATTGTGAGTCTCAGCTGGGCACATAAAACCAATTACACACTCTTAGTTACTAAATGCTATAGGGGTTATGTAACGGCTTTAAAGCATTGCCGATTTTGTAAAAAATTTTGCCACAAATTTATTTTAAGTCCTCACTTATTCAGTGACATGCTGACATAGAGTAAAATATTTTAGTAATAATTGTGATTTTAACCAGTAAATTTACATGGCATTGTTATAGAATTTAAGTGCTTGGGGTCAAACCATTTCTCCAGGGGACACACTTCTCAAACTGATGCCAGTGTGCACTGTGAAAAAATAAAATAAAATAAAACATTAAGTAACAAATATTACTAGAGCCAACCGAGATAAAATAAAAATATACGTTGTCAAATGAAAACAGCCACACTACTTGACTATTTATAAACAATAGTAAACAGAAAACTCAAGTGGAAAATTTGACTGTAATACACATAATTCTCCCCCTAAATTTGAAAGTTAAATACTTGTCAGAAGTGCTCTTTTGTGAGAATTCTCATAATTTCGAGTTCTCTGGACTAAAGTTTGTTTTATTTGCCAGCCTCCTCGTTACAACACAAGACAAAGTGTAATGAGTGACTTCATAAAGAATTGGGTCCTCTGCTCTGACAGAAACCCTCTGGACACCTCCATTAGCTGCGTCTCAACCAAAAGGCTACGTAGCCCAGGAAACTGTAACAGTTGGACTTACTGACCAGGAGGAATAGGAACTATTTTGCACATTCCATTTTTAAAAGTGACTTTTATGACTAACCAAAAGCTCATTAACTAGGTCTTTAAACAATTCTACCTGAAAAACTAAAAACATTAAGCATTTAAAAAACACCTGACAAGCAATTTCAAGGAGCCTAAACTCCACAAGGTAATACAAGTTTAGAAAAATGTTTTTTTTTCTTTATAAAACCTTAGGAGATTAAAGCTATTTGAATTTATTTACATTTTTTACTTCATTAAATTGCTTTGGTGACAATTTTCATTTGATTAAAGACACAAATCCAAACAGCTGAATAAAACAATAAAGTCCTCTTTTTCAACAGAAGTGCATTTAAAAATACTGCTTCAGAAGAATGCTTCTTACTCATTATTTTCCATATTGATGTATGTTATTTTAGAAAACAGTGCCCAACCCCGCCTAGAACCCAGTTTACAGACACACGGATTTGACAAACACTGGATTACTAAAGACCTCTCTCCTCTTACAGTACCAAAACAAACTACAGTACCTGGATCTGAGTAGCTTAAGCCCACTTCACAGGCAGACATGAAAAGCTCTTAATATACCCAAGTCCCTGAGACTCTCCCACCCAAGTCTCTTCTCCACACTTCTTAGGTTACAGCAGGGACATCAAGATTGCTTCCAGGCAACTGACTGACCTAAATACAGAGTTCAGAGGAGGAACCAGGCTGCCCTGTTTAATAAAAATTAAAAAAAAAAAAAAAAAAAAACAATTTAACCGAAACTTCTATACTGTATTATTTTTTAAGTACCTTCTTTGGCCTGTAACAAGAATCACAAATTTATTCACCCAGGGTGAAGCAGCAAAAGGTTCCACAGCAAAACTTTCCTAATTCATGTACCGCTGTCCACGACATCGAGCTTATCTAAAAGGCTGTCTCAATTATTTCACAAAGTTCTAGCTCTGGTGAGCTCCTGAGAGCAGACAGTCCCTACAGAAAACCTTCCAACCCTGCATTAACAAGGCCCAGCACTTTTCTACCTTAAGTTTCCAAGTTCTAGACAATGAATGATTTCTGACAAGATGGAAAACACATTTCAAAATTACTTTCTCTTTAGGGCAATACATAAATGTAGAGGTTTGCATCAGAGAAAAGCTGAAGGAGCTTCCAAGTCACTAGCGCTGGAACGCGACGTTCAAGACGTTGGGTGGCCTGTGGGTTTGGGGCTCTGAGGCTCAGGCAGGGCACTTCGCAGCATCAAAGGACCCTCCAAGGCCGGTGGTGACTGGCCCACTCACTCCTGCCTCTGTTCTCCACGACTGGCATGGGGTCAGAGAGCACAACAGTTCGTTTATTCAGCACGGGCCCCAGGAGGTCACACAGGAGGTTCTGTCTGCCAGTCTTGTGGCCAGCTGATCCACGCCCCCATCTGAGTTTCGCTCCTTGTTATTGCTTTAACTTAATCAGCCAAGCAAAGCACCCGCCCCGGCCCTGCATTTCCACTCTGGCCTCTGACGTCACTTTCTGAGGAGCCCCGAAGCAGGTTCTAATATTTTCGGCTCACGAGATTTCACCAGCAGTTAGAACGCGGCTGAGAAACTTGCTCTTCCTCCATCCTGCGGCCGGGAATGTGCACTTTCCGGTGCGGCGGACTGCTGCGAGGGGACAGCCAAAAAACGCTGGAGGAGGAAGGCGCTCCGGAGACGGGCACACCAAGCCAGGGACAAACCACCCATGATCCTGCACGTGTGCCCGCTCTGTCAGGCCAAACGAAAACCCCAAAACAGTACCGGGTGACACTCTCGGGCTCCGTGCAAGGCAGCGAGTGGATAATTCTATCTCACTTTTTCCTCCCCATGTTCAATAATCTCGTCAGAGAATGAATGAACATTGGGATCCAAATACAGCATCCGACATCTAGGCAGAACAAAGCAGCACCTCCTGGGCACTAACCCCCAACGTGCCCGCGGTCGCAGGGCCGGGACTTAGCCCAGCAGGACGGCCAGAGGGATCCCCTGGGGCACTGTCCCAAAGCACCGGAATACGCGTCATTATCCAGTCCGACTGAGAGCAAAGAAAATCAAACCACCTTTTCAAAAATTGTCCCTGTCGCAGCCCACACCCACCCCGTCGGCAACCCCTCCACTTCAATTCGAGAATGAGAAACCCGAGGGTAAACCAACGTACAAAGGTTAACAAACTTATCTAATTTTGACAAGGTTGTGCAACAGCGAAGGAATCCGCAGGATGCCCTTCCTGGGGATGTTTTCCAGCGCGCCTGCCCCGCGGTCGGGGCTGCAGCTCCAACTCAAATCGCCGGCCTGGCTACTCAACTTTCCGACCCCTTTCACGGAAAATAGCTCCCGTTTTCAAAGCGTGAACACTAAGCAGACACACACACACACCCGCGTGGCTCGCTTCGCAAGGTCAACAGGATGTGTCTCGCACAGAGCCACACGAGTTTCCCCCCTGCCTCACCGAAGACCCCTGAGCGCCAGGCAGCAGAGCACGCGCAGGGAAGGCAGGGAGTGCAGAGCGCACCCCGAGATCTGGCCCCGCGCACGGCCAAGGGGCGGGAGAAGAAAAGCGGGGCGCGGGTCCGCGGGGCGGAGCACGGCGCGAGGGCCTCACCTGCGGGGTGCGCTCGGCCGGGTTCTTCATCACCGCCTGGCGGAAGCTGTTATCCACGTAGGACGCCATGGCCCGCGGGCCGCCGCTGCTCTCGCCGCCCGCCGCGCTCGCAGGGGAGAGGCGGCCGGCCGCGGCTCGGGGCGGGCGCGGCGCTGGGCGGGGCGGGCTGCGCGCGGGTCGCTCCGCCTCCGGCTCGGCGCTGCGGCCGCCGGGCTCGGCTCAGGGCCGGGCGCTGCGGAGCGTGCGCGACGCGGAGCCCGCCGCCGCGCCTGGTCGCCGGCTGCTGGGCCCGGCCGCGCCCCCCGACTGCTGCTGCATCCCCCCGGGCCGCGCCGCCTCCGCCTCGCCCCCGCCCATGGGCCCCGGCCCGGCCCGCGCGGCTCCGGCCCGGCTCTCGGAACTTGGCTCTCGTTCCACCGAGCGGGCGGGCTCCAGCAGCCGCGGGCGTTCGAGACAGCGAGCGAGCGAGCGAACGAGCGAGGAGCCCGCCTGTGTGGGGGAAGCGGCGACTCCCTCCTGTTCCTCCGCCTCTTCCTCCGCCTGCGCCTCGGCGGCCGCCTGAGCCGCTCCTCAGGGAGGAAGCGGCCTCCAGGGCTTGTTGCTTTGTGCTGCAACCATGGTGAGCGCCGACTGACAGGTGGCCGGACCAATGCGCGGCCGTCGCTTCCTGGCGAGTGGGACGGGCCTGCGCTGGCCCCGCCCCGCGCCTCCCTGCGCACGCGCCGACGAGCTGCGCGCTGGGCCCCGGGTCCTCGCGCCCGGAGGGAGGCGACGGCTGGGGCGGCGCCCGGGCCCCTGAGGCCAGAGGGACGGCGCCGAGGTCCCCTTGGAGCTCGGCCCGCTCGGAGTCGCTACGGGTGCCCAGCCGGGGACGACGCGGCTCACTGGGTCTGGTGGGGACCGGGCCACCGCGAGAGGCTGGGCCGGCGGTACCGAACCCCTCCACCACGGCCTGCTTGTCACCCCGCGCGCCGGCCGGGCCAGTGACCCACTTGACGCGCAGGCCCCGGGTTTTGTTTTTTGGCTCCACGCGTACGTCTGTTTTAGTGTCTGCGTAGAGGTGGAGAGAAGGCTCGTTTTATTTATGACCTTCTACAGTGAGCTTTTCCCAGAGTGTCAAACGTGGTTTTTGAACATCTAGTCTGTTTAAACCCTTGGAGTAGGTTCAGCTTGTTTGGGGGGGGGGGGGGGGGGGG